>PVIC010002945.1:0-72845 GCA_004025085.1 Thryonomys swinderianus
AATCCTCTTGTCTCTGCCTCCCGAGTGCTGGGATTACAGGCGTGAGCCACCACGTCCGGCATTGTGGTATGCGGTGTTGATTGCTGGTGGGCGTGAGTCTCCACGCCCAGCATTGTATGTGGTTTCCGGGGATCGAACTCAGGACCTTGCGCTTGCGAGGCAGGCGCCGGAACCACTGAGCTAACCCTCCGGCCCTAAATTTGACTCTTATTTTAGGTGAAGTTACAAGGAGGTGACTGGATGTCCAGTTTCAAAATTCCAGGGAGGTGTACTTTAAAGATAAGCATATGTGACCTCTCAAGGTACATGAAGTCTTTGAAGTAGAGAAACCAAGAAATGGAACAGAAATTTGTGGGGAGATATAATGCAGTAAGCAGTGTGTAAGTCTTCAGATTACGAGTCTGTGCCCTGCTTCAGAAAAAATTAAAGCAGAGGACCTAAGAGGAGAGAGGATGTAATGTGCAGACATGCTCTCATTTCGTTGCTGGGCTTCCAGGAAAAAGAATGAGATAGGCATCCAGGAGGCGTAAGTCAAGGAGGCAGGAGACAGGAAGCCTGACCACAAAGTTCTTCACCAGGCGAAGGTAAGAGACTAATGTCTCCATTTTCTGGAGGAAGTATGATTCAAAAATGTCAGCTATAACCGAGATGTTGTTCAAGAACAGGACAGCAGGCAGATATGCTTATGAAACTAGTGTAACTCAGAAAATATTTCACTATTGCTGGGAAAAAAATGACTTGAAAATGGAATCAGGCTGCTCAATAGACAAATTGAAGCATAGAACTCAGGAATAAAGGATGTGGTGAGGTGATCATTGAATTCATTTAAATATAGACCTAGCACTAAATAATTGTGAGAATTATTCTTACAAAGCAAAATGTATATGCTACAAACCTCGACAGTATAAAATGAGGATAAGCCTAACAAAAATCGGAAGGTGGTGGGAGGGTGGATGGACAGGAATGTGGGAGTATTAATAGCTTCCATGTTCAAGGGCGTCAGTCAGCACTGAGTAAAATTGAAACATGTAGTTTAAAAACATCTAATGTCTCTCATGATGATCTTCATTATGTGTTTTCTAACATCAGGAGAATTTTAAAATTTCTATTATGGTAAAGAAATATTTAAAGGTTAATAATTTCTACTACTTCATTTTAAATTCTTTGAGTAAACTTAAATAAAATTAAACATTTTAATGAAAAGTAGTGTTCATAGCATGAGTCTATTTTTAGAAAAAATATCTACCGATCTGCCACCTATTATATTTATATTGAGAAAAATATGTAGGAACAAAAATCATCTCTAATATTGATGTTTCATTTGGGGCAGCATAATTTGAGGCAATGGTTTTGTGTATTGTAGGTTTTCTTGTATGTTTGATTTTCTGCATTGCTTGAGTTCATAATGAGCATGTATTGTTTTACAGAAATAATATTTTATTTTTCAAAACAGGAGATATGGGAGAATGCTTGGGAATGGCTTACAAAAATAAGTGAGAACAGGTACTATTACTTTTCCTTTTTTCTGGATCTAGATGGGGCAGAGAGAAGGGAAAATACCATAGAACCATATAGGAAAGGCCTGGGCAAAGCAATTTCTTATAAATAAATAATAAATTTCTGATAAATAAGTAATAAAAGCCTCCTCACATATACCAATCATAATACACAGAATGCAGGTGTCTAATTCTTTTGATGTGAGGGTTATTTTGCTGTATGGAGTAAGGGGTCAATTTAGCAAACTCAGGATGGTAGAGTCCTCCATATGCCCACTAAAGAACTGGACCTTGACTCTTTCCCAAGTGATAAACTGTGAGCTCTTAAACTACCCTGCCCATTAACAATGACTTTGTAGACCTGACTCTTTGGCCCATGCCAGGTAGTGTAGATACCTTATGCCAACAACGTGACTTCAGTTGGGTGGTGGGTGGTGGTTTTGTTCCTTGAGGCTTTGCTGGGATCTGTTTGCCCTCTGGGGATAC
Organism: Thryonomys swinderianus; assembly: GCA_004025085.1. Taxonomy (NCBI): domain Eukaryota; kingdom Metazoa; phylum Chordata; class Mammalia; order Rodentia; family Thryonomyidae; genus Thryonomys; species Thryonomys swinderianus. The sequence continues at coordinate 1,983 of PVIC010002945.1, forward strand.
TGAAGACTGAGTAATTAAGGTCAGTCCATGGATACACCTTGCCCACATGCTGAGCCCCAGTGAAGACCCTGGACATCAAGGCTTGAGCAACTTCTGTTGTTGGTAATGCTTTGTATGTGCTATCACACCTCTTTTTTGAGAGAGTTAAGTGTTATTCATCTGATTTTCTCCTGAAAAGGACAGCTGGAATCCACACTTGTCTCTGGTGGAAGGGAGGGCAGCCCTGAGCACATTTTCTTTTGGTGACTTCAATTTGTCACCTTTCACTATGTTAAACTATGGCAATGGGTACAATCTCTTCTCTGATTTTTGCAAGTCCTTTTGGTGAATCATCAAAACTGAGGTTTGATTTGGTAACTTTCAACCTGACCTCAACTTTACAGATGAAGAAGTTCAGTTCAGAAGATTTGTTGGCTTGCTGCTCATGGTCACTCATCCAGAGCTATTTTTTTTCCTTTCTTTACCAAGACTAGCTTTTCTCTACAACAGAGATTTCCACACTATTTTTCTTTTTAACAACACACCACTTTGGGATATGTGTACAAAAACCTCAGTAGAGGCCTTAATATACGGTTTTACAATGACAACAATGTGGCCTTCTCGTTGAAGTATGGGCGGGAGGAAGTTTTGAGTCATTCATTTGGTTCCACTAGACTGTCCCCCTGACGACCATTGAAGCATTGTTACTCTGAGCTTGGGCTTGGGAACAAGGCTGTGAGGCTACAACAGGCACATTTGTACCTTTGAACTGATTGCCCTGTCTCATCAGCCTTTTCCATCGACAAAACTGCCCTATGATCATTTCAGTCTTGTGCCCCTGGGAACTGTTCCTTACCCCCAAAGTGTGCCTCAATACCCTTCTGTGTGGCATGTAGGACTGCTCTGGATTGCTTGAGGACAGTCTAGTTCTAGTATCTAAAACCACATACTGCAGGAAACCTCTTCATCTCACCCAAACCAGAAGAGTTGTTACCTTTTTTGGTCTTTTGGGGCAGTGCCCCTTAAATTTGAATGTGGGCATAAGTCAGCTGGACCTTGGAAAATGAAAACTCTGATCCTCCAGGATCACTGGGATCTGAGATTTTAAGTTTTTAAGATGCTCCCAGCCCATCATGTGGTGTTAGAACCACTCTTGAATGGTGAGGGATAGGAGTGCACTTTGTTTTTCTTTCTCCAGAATCATTGCACTAGATTGTAATAGTTTCCTCCATAAAGCTGTATGTTCACCAGGGAAAGGAACTGTGTATTTCTTTCACACAGACAAGGAAGCCTAGCACAAAGTAGGTGCTCAGAAAGATTTCCTCCCTGTGAAAGCAAAAGTGAGTAATATTTTTCAAACAAGGCCTAACGTTTGTGCCTGAGAACCAGCCAGGATAACTATGAATTCAGCTTATTAATGACCTTTCTTTGGGTCAGCAAGGAACCCAACAGTTAGTTGAGGTAGGGTCTAGTTTGATGATTGCCCGGGGTTCTCATCTGCAGTTTTACCCTGCAAGAGATCCCTGGCAAGTGTGACCAGTGGGCAGAGGATAGAGGAAGCACAAACACTAAATTGAATGTATTAGAATCTCTGGAAAAACGAATACTGAGAATGACCCCTGGATTGTGTCCTCCAAAACAATAGAGGGTGAACTTGTTTCTCAGGCCCAGAACTCACACTCTGAAATGCTGCATCATGGAAACTAACTGGATCTGGGCCTATTTTCATTCTGTAATTTCAAACTGGCCTACTAGTAAATCTAAGACTGAGCTGATGATTTGTGCCAGTAGAATCCACAAAGCCCTTAAGGAGACCATCTATTCAACAGAATGAGAAAGGTTCTGAGACGTAGGGGAACTTGTTCAAGATCGTGCAGAGTAAGATGCACAGATCTGAATACAACTTTCTAATTTCCATTGTACAGCTCTTTCAACTGGAGCACACCAAATCCTAGTGCAAAAACTACTGGGTATTGGTCAGGGGGACCATAGATCAGGGTGTAGCATTTTTCAAGGAATCTGGGAAACAGCATTATTTCACTTACAAATAGAACTATCAAAAGTTTAAAAAATTCTACTTCAAGGAATCCTAAAAGCAACAGTCATTTGGCCACTGACTTCTGAATTGAGCTGATCGAATCCTCAGGGGCATTGCTTGGAGCTGGCAGCCTGCAGCCTGACATAATTTCTCATCTGCTATGGGATACAGGGAAAAGCAGTTACCCTGTATCTGGGAATCCCCATTTTTCTGAGGATTTTGACTAGACCTTGATGTTAATTAAATTGTTTTTAGGGCCTAATGTATTATATGTAACGTTTGCCTTCTAATGACCAACAGATGGTTTTTCAATGCTAATGAAGGGTGTATAATGACTCCCAGATTCCTAGTAGAAGCCACACAAGTCAGCATGCTGTCAACCAAATGGCTTCTCCGCAGAGTTAGCATTCCCCAAGGCTGGCCACCAAGCCGGAATGTAGGTTGCAGTGGGGCAGGGGATTTACCACACTTGTGTTCACTGTGAGGGTCTTGGCAAGGAGGACATGCTCAGACCACGTTGACCTGTAACAGGAGTACACACAGTGTACTAAAGGGAGCCTCTTTGTTGAATTATCAAAGGATGTCAGAATAGACCTTACAGTCCAGATTTGCCTATATTTGATGGTTGTGAGAGTCTCATTGTATTATTTAAAAATAAATTTCATTTTAAACCATATTTAGAAATGTCAGTCATTAGATAGGTCAAATATATATTTTATTAAGCTCAATTCAAACAAAAATAATATAAAGCATACTTAATAGAAATTATATGACACTGAAAATTTTGTAACATTACTTTAAATACCTGAAAATACTCGATTCCATTGATAAGTTATCATCATTGGATGCTGGAATTAGTCCCAGTCTTTACAAACACTTTCCTTTATTATTTTCTTTCTTTCTCCCTCCCCTATAATAAATCTCTAACTTCTTTCATGATGATAAATATAGATGATCCTTTTGGACTGTTACATATTATTGTACACAGTGGATGTACCACAATTTTAAAAAATTATTCCTTATTCCTTAGGGCTAAATGTGTATGCATGCATAATATTTCCTCAGATTAAATTCCTAGAGGTGGGATACGTGCTTTTAAAGGTTTTAATACATGTATTTCCAAACTGATTGTCCCAATTTGTAATTCCACGACTGGAACACGATAATCACAGTTACCTTACATTCTTCTTAATTCTGAGTCTCTCTCTCTCTCTCTCTCTCTCTCTCTCTCTCTCTCTCTCTCTCTCCATTCTTTTCCTTTAATTCTCAAAATGATACGTATTCACTAAAAAAAAGCATGCCTGTTATGGTTTGTGGGTAAATGTCTCCCCAAAGCCTCACGTAGATGAGGTGGGACTTTCTTCTTCAGAGATAGTTGAATCTAGAGTGTGTGGTGCTGGGGTGAAGAACCTGTGATTACTAAGCCACCACGTGTGAATGACTAGTTCATCACCACCCTAATCCCTGTGGTCTGAATAAGATGAAAGGGACAGAGAGACACTATTAAATGTTCTTGTTACCTTTGGTGCCTTAAGCGTGCCATCCTGTTTCTCCTCTGTGGTACTTGTTTGCCATCCCAGGTTTGGAGCCAGCTGACTGTGGGCTGAAATCTCTTTAAACTATGAGCCATGTAAACCCTTCCCTTTTAACTTTGAGTCTTGGGGGCTTTGTCTCAGCAACAAGAGGAAAGTAACACAACACCAACAATAATTATACAAAGCAAAAAAGGACAAAATCTTTCTCTGAATCTCTTCCCTTGATTTTTTAAAATCCAGTTTCCATAACAAGAGAGCACTCTGCTAAAATTTGGTGATTACTTTGTATATACTTGATTGTAGATTTGAAATTAGTCCATTTATATATACTCTTTAATCTGAACTATTTCTTCATAACTGAGGATTCTTTTAATATTTACATAGCATTTTAGAATGGATGTGCTGAAGTTCTTAAAACTATTTTTATTAATGAACATTTGGCTATTATATATCCACTATTTCTAACATTTAAAAATGTTGGAGTGCTGGGTGTGGTGGCTCACACTTGTAATCCCAGCACTCGGGAGGTAGAGGCAGGAGGATTGTTGAGTTCAAGTCTTGCCTGGGCTACTTAGTGAGCCCAGGGCCAGCCTGGACTACAAAGCAAGACCCTGTCTCAAAAAAAAAAATGTTGGAGAGGTTATAGGGCTGGGGGGAAAGAAACCCTTCCTTTATTGTTGGTAGGAGTGTAAAATGGTATAACCAGCATGGAAATCAGCATGGAAAGTCTTCAAAAAACTAAAACTAGAAATTCCATTTGATCCAGCTATTCTACTTTAAGGTATCTTTGCAAAGGTGGTAAAAGACTTTATATTACAGTGGCACATGTACACCCATGTTTATAGCGAAAAGGAAAAATGTGGTATGGGTTAATCTGAAAAACAGAATTAACCCCAAGTTTTTAACCTAACTCCAAAGTTCTGTAATCAGTACAAGAGTGAAAGGCGGGGACAGCCCATGGCCATGGTGAGAATGGAGCACAGAAAGGGCACTTCTTGATTTTCTTCTCTAGAAAGTGAATTCCTCTGTTTCTGCAGATGCAAGAAGCAACCTAGAGGAACAGTACAAGGAGCAGTGCACAGATATGACAGAGTGTGGTGTTAGAGGATATGTGGACATTTGGAGCCCCTGGGTATCTCCTTACACACACTGTTGTGTGTACAGCGTCTCTTCTTTCCTTGCTGTACCAAAGGGCTCTAGGATTTGAGACTGTATCATCAGGTCCCTGGAAGGACCGCCACACAGGCTGGTCTCCAGCCCCAATATTTATAACTCAGAAAGGTGGGGCTGGAGACTTTGTCTTTTTTTATCATTCCTTGTAGGTGCTAAGGTAGCTTTTCAGCGAGTTTAAGGTAGTTTTCAGGGAGTTTTAAGGTAGTTTTTTACACATGCTCAGCTTCTCCCACTGCCCATCTCCTCCTCCAGAGTAATAATGTATTTGTTACAACTGATGAACCTACATCAGCCCATCATCTTCCCTCAGCACTCATACATGAGGGTACACTTGTGGATCTGGAAAACTGTATAATGGGTTATTCACAGTTATAATGTCAATGAGAATAGTTTCACTGACCTAAAAAATTCTTTGTTCTACATATCCATCCCTTCCTCATAATAACTGTGGCAATCATTGTTCTTTTTACTATCTTCATAGATAAGCCCTTTTTAGAATGTGATATCACTGGAATCATATAATATACAGCCTTTGCAGATTGGCTTCCTTCATTTAGTAATCTGCCCTTATGATGCCTCTGAGCCTTTTTATAGCTTAATAGCTAATTCATTTTGATCACCAAATAATATTTTATTGTTTAGATGTACTATAGTTTATTCATCCATTCATGTAATGGGAATGTCTTGGCTACACCCAAATTTTGGAAATTATGAATAAAGCTGCTGTAGCATCCTGTGTATCATTTGGTGTGGATGTAAATTTTCAGTTCCTTTCTGTAAATACAAGGAGTGTGGTTGTAGATTATATGGTAAAAATAGGTGTGGTTTTATAAGAAATTGCCAAAGTGTTCTGGCAAGTGACCACACCCACTGGCACTCCAGCTAGCAATAAATGAGAGTTATAATTGCTCCCTATCCTCACCAGCATTTGATGTTTTCAGTGTTCTGAACTTTGATCATTCTAGTAGATATTGATACCTTATTGTTTAAATTTACTTTTCACAGATCAGATCTGTTGTAGAGCATCTTTTCTGATATTTGGTGAGGAGTCTGTTAAAACTTTAAGCTTCCCAAATATCCATCAACTGGAGACTGGATAAAGAAGATGTGTGTATGTGTGTTTTTTAAAAATAAAATGGAGTATTATTCTGCCATAAAGAATGATAAGATCTATTCATTTATGTGCAAATGGATACACCTGGAGGACACACTAATAAGTGAAATAAATAGATCACAGATATGCAAATACCGGATCTTTTCTTTGATATGAACACCTGTAGATGCAAATGAGCTCTAGAAAGTATGACAGGTTTTATAGATGGGAAATTTCCAAAGGAAATTTGGTGTGGGAACATAATGAGAGGAAGGAATAAATATGATTTTGAAAGAGAATAAAAGAGCATGTATATAGGGGGTGGGGAGCTGTGGGTGGGTAGGGATGTGGGTAAAAATGAGAATTAACTTGTGACATATACTGGTACAAATTCCCCAATGTTATGTGTGATTGTGAGATGTATACAAAATGTACCAATAAAGAATTCAATTTAAAAAGATGAGAATTAACTTGTGTTATATACTGGTACAAATTCCCCAAAGTTGAGTGTGACTATGAACTGTATATGAAGTGTACCAATAAAGAATTCAATTTAAAAAATGGAAACAAACAAACAAAATGGTTTTTTGCATACATTGGATAACAATCCTTTATCAATTATATCTTTTGCAAATATTTCTTCTAGTTTATATCTTGTCATTGCATTCTCTTGCAGAACAGAAGCTTTAAATCTAAATGAATCCTATTTTAATCAAGGCAGTCATATTTGTGTTTGTTTTTGACGTTATATCTAAAAGAATTCACTCCAAAAGCCAAAGTCATTTAGATTTCCTCCTATGTTATCTTCTACAAATTTATAACTTTGTATTTTATATTTAAATCTATGGCCCACTTTTAGTTAATTTTTGTGAAGGGTATAAGGTCTATGTCTAGATTAACTAATTTAAATGTAAATGTCAAGTTGTTCCAACAGTATTTGTTGAAGATACTCTCTTTTCTGTATCACCTCTGTTTCTTCCTCAGAGACAAGTTGATTATATATAGTTATCATTTTTACTTATTTGTCTCTTGCTGAGTGTGTGTTCTATGCCACTGGTCTATTTGTTTTGCCAGTGCCATACTGTCTCAGTCATTGTGGGTTCATGGTTAGTCTTGAAAGCAAATATCTTTGATTTTCTAACTGTGTTTTTTGTTTGCTTCATATTGGAATGATTATTTTAGACATTTCCCTCTCCGTACAAAACTTAAAAAATTTATTGGTTTCCACAAAACAACTTGCTGAAATTACACTGGGGAGGACACTGACTCTACAGGCCAAGTTGAAAAGAAGTGGTACCTGGACAATACTGAGTCTTCCTTTTTATCAACATGGAGCACTGGTTCATTCATTTAATTCTTTTATTTCTTTCCTCAGAGTTTTATAGTTTCTTCACATACACACTTAACATATTTGTTACATTAATACTTTTTGTTTGAAAATGTTAATCATTAATGTCAACTTGACTGTATTGAGAGACCCCTGGAATATGAGTGGATTGTGGAGGCACTACACTTACCAGGGATTACTCCAGTGATTTTCATAGCTGTTAGGAGTCAGGCCCATTTGGAGGAAGTGTGCCACTGGGGACAAGTCTCTGCAGGTTACTGCTCTTTCTGGGGCCCTGCACTTGTGCTCTGGCTCCCAGCCGCCATCTGAGCAGCTTGTTCCACCATGTCCTTCCATCATGATGTTCTTGCTTTGCAGCCAGCTTCCCTCAGACAGAAATATCTGAAAGAATGAGTGAAATAAGCTGTTTCTTCTTTTAACTTGACCAGGTCTACATTTTGACCCAGTAATGGGAAAGTTGAAGAGCACAGAGTAGTAATAGAAATAGTATTGTGTTTTAAATTTCATATTTCACTATTGGCATATACAAAATAAACAGACTTTTGTATATCTACTTTGTATCTTGCAATATTGGTATAATTATTAGTCCCAGAAGTATTATTTGTCAATTCTTTCAGAAGTTCTTTGTAGAAGATTATATCATGTAAGAACAAAGACAGCTTCACTTCTCAATAAATATACTTTTTTCTTTGAGACAGAGTCTCACTGTCATTCAAGCTTTCCTTGAACTCACTAGGAATCGAGTCTGACCTCTAACTCACTGCTATTGGCCGAGCTCAACCTCCCAAGTGCTGTCATTATGGGGGCGCACCATCATGGCTGGATCTCAGTCGGTATACATTTTTGTCTTAGTGCATCAGCTAACCTGCACTTCCTGTACTATTCAGAAAAGGAGTGGTGAGAGGAAACATACTTGCTTTGTTCTGATCTTAGCGGGTATCTTCTAACTTCTCATCAAGTATGACTTTAACTGTATGATTTTTGGCATGTGTTATCAAGCTGTGGAATTTATTTCTAGTTTACCGAGAGTTTTTAATCCTGAATGGATGTTGGATTCTATAAAAATATTTTCTCAAATCTATTGATAGGGTTTTATGCTTTTTCATTCTTTGCCCATAGATGTGATGGATTAAATGTTGAACCGATCTCTGTATGGGATAAACTCCACCTGGCTGTAGTACATAATTCCTGTACTACACTCTTAGGTTCAATTTCATAATGCTTTGCTGATGATCCACAAATGATGTTAATCTATCCTTTCTTGTAATGCTTTTCATCTGATTTTGGTGTTAACATAACACTGGTCTCATTCACTGTGAATATGATTTAGGAAGCTTTCTCTCTCTTTTAATGTTCTGAAAGAAACTGCAGAGAGTTTGCATGATTTCTTTTTTTACATGTTTGGTGGAACTGACCTGCAACCCTATCTGCACCTGGTGGTTTCTGTTTAGAGTGATTAGAAATGATTGATTCAATAGACAAAAAGTCCTATTTAAATTTTTTATAGCTTTTTAAATAAGTTTCAAGGAAGTAGTTCATTTTACTTAAATTATCTCAATATTATGGAGCTGTTTATTTTATTCCTGTAGCATCCTTTTAAAATCCATGAGATCTGTAGTGATAGCCCATCTTTCATTTTAGTCATAATTTCTGTTATCTTTTTTTCCTTTTCTAGACTGGAGTTTTATTGATTTTTTTAAAAAATCAGATTTTTTGGTTAATTTTTTTCTATTGAGTTAATTTCTCAGTTCTATTGATTTCTACTTTGATTTTTATAATTTATTTTCTTCTGCTTATTTTGAATTTAAATTTCTCATCATTTTCTAGTTTCTTACAATTGGAAACTTAAACTATTGAATTTAGCTCTTTCTTCTTTCTGATACATGCAGTCCTTAATATAGAGTTTCCTCAATGTGCTGGTTTTGTTGTATCTCAATCAATTTTGATAATTTGCGTTTTCATTTAGTTCAAAAGACTTTGAATTTATTCTTGGTATTTCTTAAACTCATTTGTTACTTACAAATGTATTGTTTAATCTCTATATATTTTGGAAATTATTATTATTATTATTATTTGGTCCCAGAGATCAAACTCGGGACCTTGCACTTACAGTGCAGGTGCCAGAACCCCTGAGTAAATTCCTGGCCTTTAAGAACTCTTGAAGCTAACTTTTGTTAATTTCTAATGTGATCTCATTTAAAAGTAGAGTACATGATTTTTGTGATAAGCCATTGTATTTTGTGACTCAGAATGTGGTCTATTTATTGGATGCTTCATGCAAGCTGGGAAGAACTTGTATTCTGCTGTTGTTGAATAAAGTGGTTGACAGATGTCCATTACATTCAACTGATTGATTGTCCATTATATCCAATTGGCAGTGTTGAGTTCAACTCTGTCAATATTGATATTCTGTCTGCTAGAACTGTCTATTACTGATAGAGGAGTGTTGAATTTTCCAACTGTAGTAATGGATTCATTTATTTTTCCTTGTAGCTCTATCAATTTTACACTTTGTTGTTATGTAGATACACTTTAAGAAATTTTAGGTCTATTCTGAAGAACTAATCCTCTGTCACTCTGTAATGCTCCTCTTCATCCCTGCTAGCATGGACTGTTCTACAACCTGCTCTTATGAAATCAAAATAGCTACTCTTGTTTTCTCTGGATTGGTGGTGGCATAAGATATATTTCCCTTGTATATTTATTTACATTTAAGCCATGTTTTTATATTACTGAGTTTCTTTTGACAATACATATTGGATGGTGTCTTAAAATTCTCTGAAACAATCTGTCTTTTAACTATTACATTTGTACCAGTAATGTTTTAAATGTTATTGATATATTTGGGTTCCTACCTACCATATTTGTCACTGATTTCTACTTGATACCCTTTTTCTTTCAGTTTCATATGCTAATCCTTGCTTTAGGGCTTGGGCAGCTATTGCTCCATCAAAAAGCCCAACACTTAAATAAGAGAGTATCATTTTTTTTCACAGAAGAAAAAAAATTTTAAATAAACTAAACATTTTCTGAAGAGTAGAAGTTGTGAGGAAAAGATTCCATTGTGCTGCTGGTTGGTGCCTGCACTTTGATTTTATCCCCACATCTCCTGAAGAACCTTCCATATGTCATCAAAACCAGCAGAGTAGAGATGTGATATCATGAGGGACCTTCCCAATACCATCTCATTTAGTCCTTACTCAACCCTAGATGAAAGGTGTTATTATTATTCCTACTTAGCACACAAAGAAATTGAGGCAAAAGGAGAAAAAGTAATTTCCTGAGGTCACAATCTGGTAAATTACAAAGCTGGGACTCAAACAAGGACAGGTGGGCTCCAGCATCTTGAATCATGAAGAATTTCTTGTTGGAAAGAAAATGTGCCACATATTCCTCTGGGCCAGCGCAGTATTGAGAAAAGCAGAAAAAGAGCTCTTTTATAATTTGCAATCATCCTCTCTATTCCATTTTTTTCCACTACCAGGAATTGAACTCAGGACCTTGTGCTTGCCAGGCAGGCACAGCACCTCTGAGATAAGTCTCTAACTCCGTTCTTTAGAATTTAAGGAGAACTCTAAGAACCACAACTGTGGACATCAAGGGCTTAATAACAGCTTAATTTATTGCAGATTCATATAACAGATGAGAAAACCAAGGAAAGGAGAGATTAAAATATTTGCCTAAAGTCAACCATTCTAAAAGGCAAAGTCAGGATTCAAACTCCAGCCACACACTTTCAGAGGGTTTCATCTTTTCATTCCACCACACTGACATGTTTCAGGGACAAACATGGTAGTTGATAGATAGAGGCTATTTCTTACTACTTCTCTTTCTAAGTGAACACAGGCAATCAAGGCTTCCAGGAGTAAGATTCTTGCTCAGTGCATGCTCAGTGCATTTTTCTCTTGGGGCAGAAGGGTGGTTCATCTGTCTCAGCTGATTTCACCCCCTTGAGCACGTGGAGACAGAGGACATGAGGAGTACTGGAGCATTCAAAAAAAGTGCTTCAAATGTTAAAAATTTATCCCATTCTGAGAGACTAATACTATGTTGTTTAAGCCAAAAGGTGGAGTAAAACAAAAGCACCTAGAAAAACAACCCAATCAATGAAACAGCAAAACACTCCAGTGCCCACAGTTCAGGCTTGCAGGGGAGGCAGGAGTCCCTGACAACGGAGGGCTCATAGCCTCTCAGGTGGAGGCACTTAGCCACAGATATCCACTGCCGCAGACGACCTGAGTCCATAGCTGTGGTATCTTGACATTGTAAAAAGTGGAACATATATGATTTTGTGCAAAAATTCTCAGTTTCAAAAGTGAATTTATTATTCAACAACTTTTTTCATTATTCAGTAAACTTTTTGGTACATTATACATACAGCTCACAATCACACAAAACATTGGGGAATTTGTACCAATATGTGACACAGGTCAATTCTCATTTTTACCCACATCCCTGCCCACCCACCCCCTCCCCACCCCCGATATACATACTCTTTTATTTTTTTTCCAAATCATATTTATTCCTTCCCCTCATTACGTTCCCACACCAAATTCCTTTTGGATATTACAAAAACTATCATACATTCTAGATCTCCTTTACCTCTACAGATGCTTATATCAAAGAAAAGATCCGGTATTTGCCTAACTGTGATCTATTTATTTCACTTATTAGTGTGTACTCCAGGTGTATCCATTTGCACATAAATGAATTAATCTTGTCATTCTTTATGGCAGAGTAATACTCCATTAAAATATATCTTCTTTATCCAGTCTCCAGTTGATGGGCATTTGGGTTGTTTTCAAGATTTAGCTATCACGAACTGAGCTGCTATGAACAAGGGTGTACATCTATCTTTCCAATGTGATTTTTAAAATTCCTTTGGGTATATTCCTAGCAGGGGGATAGCAGGGTCGAATGGGACCCCTAGCCCTAGTTTTCTGAGGAATCTCCACACAAATCTCCACAACAGTTGCATAAGTCTACAAACCCACCAGCAGTGGAGAAGGGGTCCTTTCTCCCCACAGCCTCACCAGCATTTATCGTTGGTAGATTTTGTAATAGCGGCCATTCTTTGTGGAGTGAAATGGAATCTCAGTTATTCAACAAATTTTATTAAGTAGCACAATGTATAGAGTGTGCTAGGCATTGTTCTACGTGTGCTGAGCACAACAGGAAAGAAAACACAGATCCCACCCTCATGGTTTAGGTGGAAAAAACCAGTCAATACACAAATAAGCAAAGATGCCAAAAATATAATGTTCCAGTAACTGCATACTATGAAGAAGGAAGATAGAGGCAATAACATACTGTATCCATGGGGTTTGCTATGGACACAGGAGACCAGAGAAGACCTCGTGGATAAGAAGACACTTGAGTAGGCTTGAAGGGGAGAGGAAGGTCAAGATCCCAAACTTCAGGGTGCAGCAGTAGGACCCGGAGCTCCCTACTCGCCTCTCCCACAGCACCACTCACAGTTTGTCCTGCCAATATGGCCCCATCGGATCCTGATGCTGCTGATTCAGGATCATACTTTGAGAATTATTGCAATTAATACCTACAAAGATCTTGAAATTGTAAAGAATCTTGTCAAGAATAGTATCTTATCCATCAGGGAATCAATTAAAGGGCTGTTGCCAGAATACATTTTTATTACCAATTAGAGAGACATATGGTGAGCATGGTGAGTCTCAGGCCTCATCGTGCACCGATCATCTGGGGAACTTGTGAAGAATACAAAGTCCTGGAGAGTCCTGGAGATTCAGAATCCATAGATTGAGGGCAAGGTTTGGAAATATTCATATTAACAAAAGGCAGGTTTTCAGTTAAGAGCTAAAAGAATTACATTTCAGAAAAACTGGCGTTGAATTAATTATATATCTCAACAACATGACCTTGGCTCAGCTATCTGGCCTTGGGGCAATTTGTCAACTGTTCTCAGCTATAGATATCATGGCAGTAAAGTGGAAATAAATATTTTACTTTTCAGGTCCTTGCAAGGATTAAGTGAAATAAACATGAAAAACTTTTGTAAACTTTAAATCTCTATCAATTATTTAATTTTTACCAATACTGTATAATTATCTAGCATTGGGGGAATTTCCGTATCCAGTATATCACTTGTACAGAGAGAGGGAGTAAAAAAAAAAAAGAGAGAGAGAGAGAGAGAGAGAGAGAGAATTTGTATTTGCTGATTTAGTATCCAAAGAACTGTACTAGGCAGTTTACTTATGTCTGTAAATTTTATTTCCTGAGCAAAGAAGCGTTTGTGATATCCTTTCACGTTTTTACACAGTTGATAAACACGGCAGTTACGTAACAATCAAATGACTTAATAAAGGCAAAATTGGACCCAAAGAGGAGGGTACGTCTTGCTTCCTTCCCTGTCTCCTACACTCGCCCCCCACAAGCACCACACAGATGGAGATACACACACGTACACACACACACACAGACACACACGCACTTTATGCCCATTCTTACACTACAGTTTTTTCCTCCTCTCCCCCTCCTTTCCTCACTACGGAATCCAGACTGGCCTTGAGCTCAGCATGTGGTCCTCGCAGTGACTCTGCCTCAGCCTCTTACACTGCTCTTCCTTGGCTTCGAACCTCCCCTTCATCCTCAGCACCACGCCGCTGGAGCCGGGCTGCTTTTCTCCGGTCATGTCCCGCTCAGGCTCTGCCAACCGGAAGCATCAGGAGGCGGGAGCAGAGGCCTGCAGGGCGGAGGCGGATCTGCCTCCAGGTCTCTCTGCTTCTGCCTTGATTTCCATCCGCCTGGAAGTTCAGCTTCATGCCCCTGACTCAAAGGGCTCCTTCCCACAGCAGGGGCTGCATCCGGGGGACTCTGGTCAGTGCTCGCGGAACTACTTGCTGGCCCTGCCTTTGCCCTCGGCGCCCTGTGCCTCTCCGAGCCAAGCTGTGATAGGCCTGCCTCTCCCTCTCGCCCTGGCCCATGGCGGGTAACGGCTCCTGGCAGTTACTACCTCCTTGACACTCTCAAGTTCTCTTTTCTTTTTTCAGTTACCTAGGTAACACATTTTGAATTCTTTATATTAAACTTTTTTTCAAATAACTGGTGTGATTTCTGTGTCTCAAACGTACTTTAACTGATGCGGACGGACACCGACACACACAGATCGGGGAGAGCAGAATATGTCCTTCTGCAGTCCAAGCCCAGAGTCAAGACCCGCCCAGGGAGCCGGGTCGGTGGACGAGGAGGTGTGAATAGATCCGCAGCTTTATACTTTATCCCAAAGGGGCATGTCAGCCAGGCAGGAGGAGAACTGCGCATGCCCCAGTTTTCTGGCGAGGCTCCCACTGATCTGTTAAGTCCCCCTCTGCCGTGGATTGTAGCCTCTCAAACTCTGAACTCAGTACCACCCTCACCCTAGCCTTTAACTCTAAGCCAGTGGGGTCAAAATCGTCCTCCTTAGCAATGACTAAGTTTATCAGATTGCATTATTTGTTCCAGACGCACAGGTGAATGACCAGGTCAGCCTCAGATCCTTTAACTCTAAGCCAGTGGGGTCAAAATCGTCCTCCTTAGCAATGACTAAGTTTATCAGATTACATTATTTGTTCCAGACGCACAGGTGAATGACCAGGTCAGCCTCAGATCGCAGGCTGATGCGAAGTCGCTATTTTCCTATGATGGTGAGTGGCCTTTCTCACCACGGAAGGTCGCATTTAGGAGCTGAGTTCTGGATTTCAGCCAACAACTCCAGGATGTCACTCCACCTTTTAGAATGAAAATACTTCTCTGTAAACTGGAGAAAAATGCCTGGTTTACCACCAAGCAATGGAATATTCTTTTTCAATTATTTTTCTGTTGCAGTGGTTTTAAAAACATACTTACTTCCATTTATTCTGTGCTGGTCTTGAGGAAAAAGATTAGACTAATCGTTGCGGTTCTCATATTTTCCTCTCTCCCCCCCTTCTCGCTATTATCAAAGAGAATTCATTATTCTTTCTTAGGTGACCACAGGACTTACTATGTTCCTCTAGGGTTGATTTAAGTTAATTTCACTTTTGGTGACATCTGTAGAATCTCTTGGTTATTTTTTGCCTCTCTTGAATACAATCTCTTTGGGAGCAAGAACAGAATTTTATTTATCTGTGCATCTCTCTAGCTCAAGTTTGTCTCTGGGTTTGAAATTCATGGGGCTGGAAGTTTCAAGAGAAAAACAATATATGATTATTTTATTAACCTGTAACAGAAATTAAGCACATCCTTTGACCATGCATAGAAACACCATGGCCCAGGAGAATCAGAAGTGCCCGTGGCTTTGGCACCAATAGAAACCCCAGGTGTTCCTAAGTCACATCTCAGGCTGTTATGAGCATCTCAAAACACCTCATCTCTGGTCTAACACAACAGTGGTCACTAGACTTTCTGATAGGCAATATTATATTTAAATAAAGAAACACATACATTACTGAGTTACAAAAAAGTACTTCAAAAGCAGTATTTGAAAATAACGATTCCTTTATAACCCTGTGGTTTTATTTTATGAATTAAATGCATTATTCTGAGAAAGTTTTCACTAAACGGATTGAATTCTTACTGTGTAATTTGGAATCTAGTTCAAATTTGGAAAATGAATTATATGGTGAATGAACGAATTAGAGTAATTTCTGTGTCAAAGAAAAATATTTGGTTTAAAAATTAATGCATAAAGCTGACATGACAAATAACTTGGCAAATAAATGCATAGTTCTTATAATATTCCAAATTTAGATGAAGTATTGAGTTAAATATACATGGATATTAAATTAAGGAGATTCAATATTTCTTCAAATATTTATTGGATATTTATTGAATATTCTTTTACACACTAGACACAAGTCTAAGTAATAAAAAGAATCAAACTTTCAGTCTCTTTAACTATTGGTGCTGGAACAATTTGACATTCTTATAATTGACCCTAGCCCATATTTTGCATCACATAAAGTATTATTAAAAATGGAGCATACGGGCCGGAGGGTTAGCTCAGTGGTTCCGGCACCTGCCTGGCAAGTGCAAGGTCCTGAGCTTGATCCCGGAAACCATATACAGTGCTGGGCGTGGAGACTCACGCCCACCAGCCATCAATACCACATACCACAGTGCTGGGCGTGGTGGCTCACGCCTGTAATCCCAGCACTCAGGAGGCAGAGACAGGAGGATTGCTGAGTTCGAAGCTTGCCTAGGCTACATAGTGAGCTCAGAGCCAGCCTGAACTACAAAGCGAGACCCTGTCTCAAAAAGAAAAGAAAAAAAAATGGAGCATACTCAAAGCTTAGAGTCTAAACTTCATTTAGAAGAAAACTTGGCAGAAATCTTTCTAACCTTGGTTAGCAAAGATGTATTTAGTATAACACCAACATAAAATCTGTTTTAAAAAAGTTTATAATTTGGTCTTCATAAAAATTATGATCTACTTTTCCATAAGCATCATTAAGAGTGAAATACAAAATACAGACTGAAAAAAAATTTGTAAGTAAAATATTTGATAAGAGATGCATATCCAATATATATAAAGAGCTCTCAAGACTGATAATAAGGGGCAGGGAAAGGTATAGAAAAAATTCAAAAAATTTTGCAAAAACAAAAAAGTGGAAAAGCTTATGTCTATGGGGGAGTGGAGGTTGTAGGGAGGGCAGGGTAATGGGAAAAATGAGAATCAAGATACATCATGTACAGGTACAAATCTTCAGTGTTGAATGCAATCATGTTATGTATTTAAAATATACCAATAAACTCAATAAAGGAAAAAAGAAAACCAATATTTCAATTTAATATTGACAAAGACATTCTTCAACACTTCACATAAATAGATAGCAGATAAACACATAAAAAGATGCTGAGTGTAATTTGTTACTAGAAATATAAAATTACACGATGCCACCCTTTTCCTACCAGAATAACAAACAGCACAAAGAAAACAAAAAGTGACAACTGACAATTACCAGAACAAGTGCCGGGGAGGATGGGGACTAACAAGAAGGAGTAGCACAACAACTGTGGGAAACAGTTTGCCATTATTTTACAAAATCAGACATATGCTTAATGTACTAGTTAGCAATCCCACACCTAGGTGTTTACTCAAGGGAAATGAAAGCTTATATTTACAAAACAAAGTACACACAAATATTTAAAGAAGATTTGTCATGGCCCCAAACAATTTGAATGTTCTCAAACTGATGAATGAATGTGGTATCAGCCAGGCAAAGACAGACTTCTTGGCATTAAAAAAGAAGAAAACATTACTGATAAACAGAAGAAGTAAAGATATATCCTAAATGTATTATTATAAGTGAAATTATAAGTGCTACATAATATGCAACCTATTGCATGCATATAATATACAATGTCTGATTCCATTTTCCTGACACTCTGGAAAAGGCAAAGCTAGAGATACAGAAAAAAGATCACTAATTGTGAAGAATAGGATGTTGGGAAGAGCTGGCCACAAAGGCACATGGGAATTTTGATTGCAAAGGTGGTTATCGGACTGTATCAACTTGTCAAAACTCATAGAATGTTACACTAAAGATAGAAATTTCAGTGTGTGATGATTACATTTAATAATTACCCTCCTTGGATTGAGAGAGTGACTGGAAGTGGTTGTATCCCAGTGATGTTACCTCATCAGTGGATGAATCCACTCTGGCTCAGTGCGTCATATACTGTTAGGGGATGAGACCCTTTGTGGCGTGTCACTGTGATGCATGATGGGAGGATATATCTCCTCCTAGGCTCGTTCCCTGTGCTGCACTGCCTGACCACTGTGAAGTACACAGCTTTGCGGTGCAGTGCCCTCCCACCGTGATGTTTGCCTTCAGACAGCTGACCATGGGGCAAATTAAGTCTCTCCTCCCATTAGCTGGAGCAGTAGGAAAACTAACAAGTACAATGTTATATAGATTATGTATCATAAAAGTCCTTAGGCAAAACAGGAAACACAAATACCATAAGACAAAAAAATTCCTACCTCTTGTGGGAGAAATCGGAATTTTTAAAGTGTACATAAATACGTAGAGGTTAGTTGATGCTAAGAACTATACAAAATGAAAAAAAAAGAACTGTACAAAATGACAGAGGTATAAAAGGGACTAAAAAAAGAGAAGTATGTGTGCCTATTGGTATAGGACGGCAGGGAAATCCTTTCTGATACTTGAATTTAGAACACAGACTTGACGAGTTCACTAAAGCAAGAGGAAAGTAGACATGTATCAGAACTTCACAGGGAAGATGATTTCGAACTACTTTCTTGGCAGAAAGGATGAAAAAGAAAAGGAGATGTTTCTTTCTGACATTTAGAAAATCTGGAACATTCAGCCTTAAATATTGCAGAAGACGGGTCCTACAGCAGAGGCTTTTGCATTAGTGAATCATGAAGAGGCCCGCACCAAGTGGGTTTCGGGCAGAGCAGCGTGACCTTGAGCGGAGTAGAGAACCACACTGAGCTCTGTGGTAGGTCCTCCGTGGCCCCCAGTAAGGGACCCGACCCCTGCCACAGACCCCCCGCCGGGGCCTCCACATGCCCCGCTTCTGATTGGAGTTCGGAGGTTAAACGAGTAATTTCTCTTTGCAGGTGCTGCGATCAGGTGTTCTGCTTCTAAATATAAAACTCCAGTGCTCATGTGCAGATATCCAGAAAGCTCAATTAATCCCAAACATCCCTTCCCACAGAGATATCCCAAAATAAAATCTTCACTACATGTAAAGTGGCTTAACTGTTTCCTTGACTTAATGACTGAATTTAAATTTATGAAGGGTTTTTATGAGGTAAATGCTGAGCTGTATTCCCCAGGTTCACGGGCAGCTGAGCAAATCACAGAAGCTCAAATTAAAGCTTGGACAGTTTGAAGACGGACCAAAGGGAGAACTTCTTCATCCACGAGAAGACTAAATATAGCAATTGTCTCTGTGGAGCAGTTGGGAGGGCCCCACTTCTTCAGCTACTCCAGGAGAAAAGAAATATGTTACTCACTTCAGTGACTTTTATTGATAGTCTGGAAAATATATCATATCAATCTTTAAGCCTGCTTGAAAGATAGATAAATGCATGAGTAAATAAATGAATGAATGAGTGAAATAATACCAATGATCTGGCAGATATAAAGAAAAATAAGATTGGATGATTCCCTAGAGCATGTGCCTCAGTGTTTGATGCTGCTTAGCAGACAGTTGCATGGAGTAATAAACATTGAATTTTTCTCATAGATCCATAAGTGAGCTAAGTGCCATTACGAGTTATGCCTTAGCCTTTACTGGGACTACTGGACTATTTTGACTCTGGCCCATAAGGTCTCTTATCCTGGAGTCAGCTGTCGCACACATGTTCTCACAGCAGATGCAGAGACCAAGAGAGGAGAAGTCAGCAGGAACCCTATTTCTTCTGTCCCATTGCACTGCCAAAGCAAGAACAAGACCAACGCAGCTGAAAGTATTGGGAAATGGACTCTACCTTTTGAGGTGGACAGGTGGCCAAGTCCTATTGTAAGGCTTCGCATAGTCACGGCTCTCTGGAGCAACAGAATCAAGAGGGTGGGCACATTATTAGGTATATGAGAAAGAACTCATTAGGGGAATTGGCTCATATAAGTCTGAAGGCTAAGAAGTCCAGCAATGGGCTGTCTGCACCCCAGGTACCCAAGGGAGCTGGTGATGTGGTTCAGTCTAAAGACCTGAGAAACTAGGTAGGTGATATAGAGACTAACTTAAGTCCTAGAGTGCAAAGAACAGAAAACCCAGAGTTCTGATATCCAGGAAAAGGAGAAGAAAGAAATCTTAGATCCAGAGAAAACAAAATTAGTCTGTTTTTGGGCCAGAGATTTAGCTCAGTGGTTCCAGCACCTGCCTAGCAAGCACAAGGTTCCTGGTTTGATCCCTGGTAACCACATACAGCAATATTGGGCGTGGTGACTCATGCCCACGAGCAATCAGTACCACATACCACAAATGCTGGGTGTGGTGGCTCAAGCTTGTAATCCCAGCATTTGGGAGGCAGAGGCAGGAGACTTGCTAAGTTCAAGGCTTGTCTGGGCTATGTGGTGAGCTCAGGACCAACCTGAACTACAAAGAGAATCCCTGTCTCAAAAAAAAAAAATCTATTCATCTTTTCACTGCCTTTGTGTTCTATCAAGTTATCAGCACATTAGATCATGTCCATTTACACTGGGTGGGAGCAAGTCTTCTTCACTTGGTCCAATGATTCAAATGCTAGTCTTCCAAAATTGTCTTTGTGGACGTGCCCAGGAATAATATTTTACCAGCTATAGGTAATCCTTCTTCCAAGCTAATTCACAATTAAAATAAACCAATGCACAGGGTAAAGACTAAACAAATCTAGGACATTATTTGAAAATGATCTGGGAGTCACTCTGCTAAAAAATGACAAACAAAAATATGATCATGACAAATATTATAGGTGTAACAGGGCATATATAAAAACATACCTATGAGAGATCAAGAAGGAAAAACATCCCCTAGGAGATTATGTGGATTATGTCTCAGATACGTTTTACAAAGTAGGGAAGGGTCAAGCATGTTTCAGATGGAAAAAAATAAAACCATCAAGGACATAAGCACCAAGGTAGGAAAATGATGTTTGTAGATGTGGAGAAATAGGGTGCAAGGGTACAGCTTCTAAGGCAAAAGTGATGAATGAAGAAGATGGTCAAGTAAGACTGTACTATGAAAATAATGGGTTTTCTTTACATTTACTTACTTATGACTTCATATTCTCCACTGGCATGTAAACCCCACGAAAGCAGGGACTCGGTCGCTCTAGCACATACCACTCCATCTGGCATGCTGTAGGGCACAACAAATATTTTTTATTGAATGAACGAAGGATGATCTTACAGGCCTTAGGAGAGGGGTTGGACCTTAACCCAGGGGTACTGAAGCGGGGCTTAATTTGTTAAGCAGATGAAGCTTGTGATAACATTTGAGTCACAGTTAGACATCTAATGTTAGAAGAAATGATGACAAAAACAGAGAATGGGATCATGGCAACAGAGCTAGAGGCAGAGGCATGCAGGAACCCTGCCAAGAGACTCATAAAACAAATGAGATGCTGCAGGTCTGGGCTTTCTGGAACAGAGCTGAAAGCTAACCCTGGAAGCTGAGGGACCGTAAGCCGGAACTTCGAACTGCAGAGCAGTCAAGGAATTCCTGAGCTTGCTCAAGATTTTACAGAGAGATTCAGCAAGATCAAGAGCTGTTGACTGAGGATATTCCGTTACTGGGTATTATTCAATACTTACTCTTCATTTGCCATGATCTAGAAACCACTGCGATACATACTTTTTCTTCACTGATCTGCATAAAATTTCATGCATTTAGGTTTTTCCAGAGTCAATGGTGTGTGCCTTAGAAAGTGTGTGTGCAAAGTCATTAGAGCATTGGAGTCAGAAATTCTGAATTCAAATTCTGCTTTTCTCCTCAACAGTTGTGTAGCCCTGAGGAAAGTCCTTTTCTTCTGAGAAAAAAGGAAAAAGTCTTTCTTTTTTCTTCATCATTCTCATTTATGAGACAGGGTTAACTGACCACGTCCCACCCACTTCACAGGCCTGCTGAAATAATCATCTAAGGAAACATAGGGGAAAGACCTAGCACTTATTAAATGGCATGTGTGCTAAGCTCTGGACATGCATATTTACATTTAATCCTTATAACAGTCTGTGAGGCACTATAGGGCTATTATTATAATACTATTTTTCAATTATAATATTATCCTTCATTTGTAGATTTAATAACAAGATAAGAGATTAACTAAATCCAGCACTATTGGACAAATTGTAAAGTGCTATTTTTAAAAAGTGTCAATATAACACTTTTTGCTTTAGGGAGGAAATGTGAAGATTTGCCAACCTGAAGACCTCATCTTCTCAAATTTGAATGGTTTGTGGAAGTAACTGAAAAAAAGACAGGAAAGCAAAACACAGCAAAATAGTGAACAGCAAACACAAATGGGTCAAGCATCTTCCCGTGGAGCCAGCCCTTTACCAGGTCTTGGGGCAAGACTGAAAGTGAACTCAGAGAAGGGATCCAGAAGCAAGTGCTGACAGAGAGTGCTATAGAGAGGAATCTTGTCCCTGGATTTTTTGTGCATGTCTGTAACCCTGGGGAGCTCAGGCCTAGCTGGGGCCTGATCTACAGCTTTTCTTTATTCCTCTTCTGAAGTTGCTGCCCAGTAAGCAGAAGGGCAAAGCCCTGACCTGATTTCTTGCCTGTCCTGTCGGGGACTTGCGGCTGCTTCTGTCTTAGAAAGAAGTGCTCAGGCCTCAGGTTGTCCGGCTTGGTGTGTTGCCGATGAACTGAGATAGGTGGATGTTTAAGGGAGATTTCAGCTGGAGTCACACAACAGAGGGAGTGCGTGGATGCTATTCTCATATTTTTAAGATAAAAAAATTAAAAACAGCTTCTATTTTCTTCAAAAATGGTGCCTAAGTGAATTATTCTAAATTTATACCCTTGAATAGTAGGGAGATATAAGAGAATAAGAAAAGTGAACTGACATGAAAATATCTCAGACACATTTCTAACTAAAAAAGCTGGTCAGAGAAGGAAATTATGCCATGATCACATTTACTTCAGAACAAAAATTTTTTTTTTCTTTTTTGAGATAGGGTCTTGCTTTGTAGTTCAGGCTGGCTCTTAGCTCACTATGTAGTCCAGGCAAGCCTGGAACTCAGCAATCCTCCTGTCTCTGCCTCCCGAGTGCTGGGATTACAGGCGTGAGCCACCACGCCTGGCACTGTGGTATGTGTTATTGATGGCTGGTGGGTGTGAGTCTCCACGCCCAGCATTGTATGTGGTTACCAGGGATTGAATTTAGGACCTTGTGCTTGTGAGGCCGGCAGTGGAACCACTGAGGTAACCCTCTGGCCCTCAAAACAAAATTTTTGACATATGGGTAATTATTATACATTCATGTAAGTACAGTTCTATATTAAATGCTATGGCCTGAAGGTTTGTGTCCTCAAATTTATACGCTGATCTTAACCCTCAAGGTTATTAAGAGATGGAAATTTTGAATGTGATTAAGTCCTGAGGGAAGAGCCTTCCTGATTGGGATTAATGCCCCATCAGTAAGATTGCAGAGGATTACCTTGCGGTTTACCCTGAAGACACAGAGACAAGGCAGCATGTATGAGGAACAGACCCTCTTTTGTATCAAATCTTCTGATGCTTGATCTGGAAATTCTCAGCCTCTGGAATTGTGAAAAATAAATACCATTTCAAGTCACACAGTTTATGCTCTTTCTATAATAACCTGCATGGACTGAGACAGTATAGAAGTGCACAAATGTATTCATAAAGGTAAGGAAAAATATGTACCATACTATTAAGAGTATTTCTCTTAATACTCAGATTATTTCTCTTATTTCTCAAATTAACTTTAATTTGGGAATAAAATCATTCAAAGTTAAAATTTTCCCAAGCATGAGGAAGGTGAGATAAATTACCACTGGACTGTGGTAATGGTTGAACCACTATGTATATTTATTAGGCGCTGTTCAATTGTACAGTTAAAATGAGTGAATTTTACAGCATGTAAATAATACCTCAATAACTGTGTTTTAAAACAAACTTCTAAAGTGATTTTTATGTGCACTTAATTTGAGGAAAGCCAGCTGGAAAGTTCTTTTCCCATTCCTTCCTTTTCCCCTAAATCCCACCTTTCTTGGTAAATGAATATGTATTTACCCTTTATTAGGAAAGGTAATAATAAGAGGAAGAACACATGGTACAAATCAAAACGACATAAACATTTCTACAGAGTGTTTATTACTTTAAATATTTAAGGATTAATGAAATGAAAATACATCAGAATTAGAACCCCTTAGAGAATTCTAACTTCTCTCAAGATAAATTACAAAATGTCTGACTTTGAGTTTTTCTTCTCATGAGTCAGGGGACTGAACAGTAGCCTTGAGAAAGGCCATGCCTGAAAAAAATATTTGAAGGAAAAAAATGGAAACAAAGCTTGTGTACATAGGAGGGTGGAGGGGTTGCAGGGAGGGGAGGGCAATGGGAAAAATAAGAATCAAAGATATGTCATGGACAGGTACAAACTCTTGATGAATGTGATCATAATGTATAAACTCAATTTTAAAAAGCAGGAAGCAAAACACCATGCCTAGAGAGGCACACTTGGAGACTCGGGACTTACATGGCCTTGAAGGTACCCAACTAGGCACAATCAGTTCCTTGTCAGAACACAGGAGCCTAACACTGGGAAATGGTGCCATATGCATCCAGTCCCGAGATGTCAAGCCGTGTACTGACATTCTCATCTCCATGACCTTTGTCTCCTGTACGCTTTATGGGATACTCTTCTTTCTTGCCACAGTCTAACAGGACTCTGTACCTTGCAGGAGAAATCAGCACAAAAAGTCTCCTCAGAGCTGTAAAAAGAGGTTTGCTAAGGACGGTTCCTGCCACTCATGTTGCATTTAACACGTGCAAGTTTGAAATATATACACACTAACTGCTAAGTTTCTCTTCCACTTGAGATGGCTACTGTTTCTATCACTAGTCTCTTTTTAGAAATGAGGAAACTGAGGCAGATCTTGGAGGATTGAGAACTGAGTTCGGGCAGTCCGGGCCAGAACGTGCACACTTACCACTGAGCACTCTGGCCCCAGTCAACAGGACATCCACACCCTGCCTAGGTTCTCCTTACAGTATAATTCCTTAAGAATCTCGCATCCACTGGAAAGATCAAACAAGGTCACGGAGTACTCTTTGGACTTATTCAAAAACCTTCTCCAGAGCATATCATGCCTTTCCTCCTGCGATTTGCATAACAGAGAATCTCACATTTCTTGTGCCTTAACTCAGGGGAGCTGAATGTACTGTGCTGTAGAAAGAGGAAAAAACTATAGAGGGGAATGTATCAGAAGGACGAAAACTTTAATATCTGACCTATTTTCTTTTTTGGTATTAGAGTTATGACTTTAGAAGTACAAAATGTTACTTGAGTAACTATGAAAACTTTAATCATGGGAGGACAGTTTTTGAGACAATTCTTCCAGTGGAACATATTTTCTTTCCTTTGATACTGATACTTTTTCCCATTTTAAACCTGCACATTTGTAAGGAAAATAAATGTAGATGACTTTGATAACGTGAGAAAGTGAAAGTGTTTGTTTCTGAGGCAGAGTCTGAAGACCCTGTTCACAGTCCCATCTGGCTGCTTGCTGGCTGGGTGGTTTATGTAGACCCCTGTGTCCCTGAGCTTCAGGGGCTTTGTTTGTAAGGGGCCTCGCTCGTGGGCCTGAGGGGGAGGCATCGTGTGTGTAAAATATTTTCTGCACAGTTCAACTGGACAGGGCAGTGGGGCAGTAAAGGGTGGCCATTACAGAAGCTGAATTATGTCCCGTGCCGTATACCTACCTGTACTTAGGTGGAGCCTGAACTTTATAAACCATGAAATTTCTTCATCTGAGGAAGGTCTCAAATTTTTCAAGATTCTTATATGGATTAGATAAGAATGAGGTAATATGATGTTATTAAACATAAAGGATTAAGGTTGATAAATATTATATATATATATATGCATATATATGCATGCTTTTGGTTGGGTCCGATTCTAAGAAGTCCATTGTAAATTGAAGATATCATGAATTGAAGTCCACATAATACCCCTAAGTTACTAAATATCATAGCTTAGCTTAGTCTACATGTGCTGTGGACACCTACATTAACCTATAGCTGACTGAGGTCATGTGATTGAAAAGTGCATTTATAATAAAATGTTGGCCATTTCATCTAATGAATACAGTACTGATAGTGATCTTATAGGTGCTGGTTTTTGCATCACTATTAAGTGAAAAATCACTGAGATGAGCCATCCAAAATCTGGGTCCTTCTGTCAATCCTTTATCCAAAGATGTTTCTTAAAAACACGCAAAATATTTGATAGAGTATCATTACTGTTATCATTGCCACTATATTGTGGGGACAGAGGTAACAGTGGTCACAAAACTAAAGATTCACAGGAGGAGGGAAGAACAGTCTTGGGGCAACTAGGATATTTGGAGAACAATGAAATTTTGAGTACAGACAAAGATGGCAGAAAGTAGAGATGGATAAGTAGACACCAGGGTAGATGAGGTTTTTCGAGGTGAGATGAGGGCAGATCCTGTTGCTGAGGACAGATGACAGTTGAGGGAGGACCAGAGTGAGAAGGTCTTACAATGGTGCAGAAAGCATTGTCTATAAGGGGAGGATACAGATCAGGTTTGGGTATAGAGTGAGTTACTGCTGGGGTGCCCCGAGTGGGTAAATATAGACTTCCCAGTGGTAGAGTCCATGAAGCCACTCAAGGCTTAGGACACGGTCCGATCTTCTGCTAGACACTGAGGGTGGTTACAAAAGCTAGAATCTCTTCCTAAGTAACGTTGTAGCATGTCGTTAGGCTACAAACAAGAAAAGACCATCCAATTTCTCAGTTTTCACTTGATTTAAATTTTTTATGCTGTTATCGATTGACCTGTCTTTTGCTGGCTGTTCGGGGGGGGGAGATTTGATTGCTCTATAAAAGGTTGTCTTTGTTTCTAGTCTGATGAGCTGGCAGTTCTCCACAGGGAGGGGAAACTGGGAGGACTACAAACAGCTCTAAAATGGGAGATTCATCCTTCTCCCACCACCATGGGGGCGTCAATGACAAAAGACAAATGGGACTCCAGTCTCTGAGATGCCTTGGTACTTCTGCCACATCTGTGTCACAAGCTTTCCATGAAAATTTGGAACAGAGAGGTGAATTCACTGAAGTGTTTTCTCTGGGCTTTGCTAAGATTAAGCCTCAAAAGTGACTTTTCGTGAAACATACATCTGACTAAAGTACTGTCTACTCTAAGGCCTCCCAGTGTACCTTAATGGCCATGAATAAAGATCAAGTTCCTTAAACTAGTATGCGTTGGTCCCAGACTACCTCTTTGGTTTTTCTTGTCTTTCTTCTTATCTAGTGTTCTGGATCAATCTCTCCCAAATACGCCCTTTATTTCCTAACCTATAATTTCACTTCCCTCCTGACCTAACACCCTCGCCGGCCACCACGGAGCTCCTTGCTGACCTGTAAGGAACAGGAACTGTATTCCCAGAGTGGCCACAAAACTACCTGATTTCCGTTGGTTAAGCAGGAGAGAGAGGAAACAGCCACTTCTCCCTGCCTCTGCTGAGTGGGGATACAGCTTCCTGACTTTAACTTCCAGCCCAAGGACTCATTTCTCTGTGAATTTCCAGGGTGGATCTCACCATTTTTTATCAGGACTTTGGTCACTTGGTTTTGTTTGACAGTGCCTTGTGATCTCTGCCCAGTGATTTTGTGAGATGGATACACAGCAGTATTGCAAATGTGCTGGAGTCTGTGTTCAGAGGAAGCTACATCACGTTTCCATGCCAACGAAGTCCAAGTGGCAACCAATAGGACGCTTTTCCTTTCCTTCTCTCTCCTTCCTTTCTCTTTCTCTCTGTTTCACCCTCCCTTCGTCCTTTCCTTTTGCCTGTTTAAAACCTCCTTTCTTTGGCAGTACTGATTCTTTTCCCAGCACTCAACTTTATGCACCTATGTAATGTGCAATTTTTAGGGAAGAGGTTGATTCTCTCCAAATACAGTGGGAAAGAGGATGACAAAATGAGCAAAGACTGCAGGGAAGGTCTGCAGGTGTGGTGCATCACTCAATGGGCATTACGGCTTTCAGCTTCTGATTTGTGTTTTCATATACGAGCATGTTGTTCATATTTTCTTACTACACTGTTGCATACAAAAATAACTTCCTGAGCACTAATTCTAAACAGACATTGAAAATAAAATGATAAGGACATTGAGGAAGCTTTCAGCTGTTAGTATCAGCTTTCTCACTGGGACTGAGTGAGCTGCACATGTAGAGGCTAAGAAAGGAGGAGCCAGGATAGCCAGATTTAATAGACACAAAGTCAAAGGACATACTTGATGGCTTATAACCATTTGAAAGATACAGACCATGTTCGTGTTTCCATGTCCCTAGATCCTATGCAAACTTGTAGCGCGTGGTACTTCTCTTCATATAGCAAATCCTTAGTAAATGTTTATAGACTGGAAGTAAAAGGAGAGCTAAGATGACCCTTTATCTCTGGCTTACAATATTTGTTTCCTTTGCCACTCATCCAGCCTCTACCAGTTATATTTGAATTTACTGAGTGGGGCTTGATGGATTTTAGTTATAGGTGACAGAAACTCCATTAGAATTTCCCTAAGAGGGAAAAAGGAAATGAGTGTTTTCTCTCAAAGCAGAAGTCCAGGAAGAGAAACTAGGTGGGAAAGGCCAACCAGTGTCATCAGGATGTAGCATTTCTCTCCCTGAAGTCTATTTCTTTGCAGTAGGGTTGATTTCTTTGCATGGACTGGCTGTCTGGCCCTTCTGGCTTATTCCTTTTTAAATTTTTTTCCCCTTTATTGAGTTTATTGGTACATTTTAAGTATACATTATGATCACATTCAACATTGAGAATTTTTACCTGTACATGATGTATCTTGATTCTCATTTTTTCCCATTCCCCTGGCCTCACTACAACCCTTCATCCCCTATATACATAAGCTTTGTTTCCATTTTCTGGTTTACCTGTAAACACTAGGGAAAGTGCCTCTTCATCACGGAGCTCCATGAAACAGTGTTGGGATTGAGTCCCTTTGTGCAGGTTTGTATCACTGACTGTCTGTGGAGGAGTCACTATCATCCTGGGGCTGGAAAGCGCTGATTAGCCAAATCAGAGATCTGATTTCAGCTGGGACAAGAGTGAGAGTTAGGTCTGACAACAGCCAAGGATTAAAGGTTGAGGAGGTTTCTCCTAGAGGAAAATTTGGGTCCTGGTAAAAGAGGAAATGAAAGGTGATGCTAAGCAGGAAAAGTTGAATAGAACTGTCCAATGCGTCTGCCTTTCATGACACTCCACCATTGCCCATCTTTGCTGGGCTATTAAACCTTGGGTTATTCAGGCCACCCAAGAGAGATTAAAGACCATCCACTCATCTGGTCTATATAAATTGGCTCCTTTTTTATATTTGATGTTACTGATGAACTTCAAAGTGGGATTCTTTGTATTTGGCCAGCTGTAAGTGGCTGACAGGTCAGATGCAGTAATGACTAACTCAGAAAGTCCATTTTCATGCCCTGTGGTTTGTCCATTCGCAAAGATGTTTATAACCACTTAGAGTACCAGCTTCCGGGCATTGGAAGAAAACACCACCATCATACGACATTATGATTCTAATACCAGTAATTGAGAAAGGAAGCATAAATGATAATAATCTGGAGAAAAGCCATTTCTCTGCATTTCCTGCCTGTCTACCAGGCATACAAGAAGCAGAGAAGAGGCATCACATCTGTCTCAGTTTCTGTCAACATCATCCCTGCTGCGGACACAGCCTTCAGGCTGTTTCTTGGCCCCCAGACCCAGCGTCCCACCCTGTCCTCAGCTTTCCCAAAGGTTCCAGTGATGGTCGGAAAGCAAAGCAAGGCCTGCAATCCTGGTCTTGTCACTCTCGTCACTCCCAGTTTAATTCTGGAAGACATTTCTCAAACTTCCATTACTCACTGCAATGTCTATTTTGCCATACTATATGCGACACTTTCTTAATATCTTTATATTCATTTATCTTTTTATTTGATGTACCTTTGTCCAAGAGTTCAATTTCATGATGTAGTTTTTTTATTCAACATGAAAGAAAATTAAAATGAATAAATAATGGTTTTTGAAAAGTATTTCTAAAAGGTGTGGTGTGCTAACAAGAGTCTTCATGCTCTTCTTTGTACATGAACCCTCAAGATTAGATCCAAACACAATGTGCCATCAGGTGTTTGCTGAATGCTTCAATTTACCACTCTGGTTCCAACTCCTACCGATCTCCATTCTCTGAATTTTTCAGAATATGCAGATATTGAATTTTTCAGGCTGCATCTTCTTTAAGTTCCTTTTTTGCCAGGCAGATAATCTTGCCTGGTGGTAGGATCCCTCGGTGATATTCTGCAAAGTGATGAAGGTTTCTTCTGCCCGTAGATCTGTCAGCTGTAGGTATTGTGCTGCCTGTATTACTTGACCTATTTGCTATTTGCTCAACTGTGAGCTCCTGCCAAGAAGAGATCTGTTCCCATCTAAATCCTTGTGCCTAACACAAAGACATTCACAGTGAGAATTTGCTATACTTTTTTCAATCGCCTTATTCATGCCTTCTCACTTTCTTTTTCTCAATAGCAATGAAAATTAAGTTACTTTCAGGAATTACAACAGTAGGTAGTAGTAGAAGGTCCAGGATGTGTTCTGTGGGTGCTATGTCTGCCCACAAGGCCTCCATCATGCTGAATCCTTCACAGCAGAGCTCCTTGTTCTTCTGTCCTTGTCAGTTACATGAGAGAGTTCTAAGAATATCCATGTATGTGATGCTCTGTCTTAGCAGAGCATCAGATTATTATCTAAAATTTTCTAAATGCTAACTATGACTCCATCTCCTCCTTCCTATCTGTTATAGGAAATTAAAGTGTTGGTGAGAATGACATTACCAAAGAAATAAAGTTGAATCAACTCTATTTTAATCATGAACTATTTGCTAATTTAGAAAATTGATTTTTAGCAAAAATCGCCTGTATATTACTTCACCACTGAGTCGATGTACACTTTTAGAATATAACCTCCAAGAATGCATTTATGATGCCTGGATTTTCCCTCCACATGTAACTGCTCAGTATATGGGCACCAGGCCTTACAGCACTTCATGGTGAGCAGCAGATGCACGGTGAGTAATTGCAATGTAGGTTTTCACCTATGCATTCTTGATGCAGCACTGGGGGTGTGGGCGGAGTCATCTACTGTGTGTGGAGTGAGCACAGGGAAAGGGGATATTGTGAGGTAAGGAAACTTGCACAGCACCTAATCTACACACAGCAGAAGTCATGACATCCATTACGACATTCCAAATGTGCATGGTTGCTAAATTCACAGTGTCTCTTTGCCACTTTGAATAACCTCAAGCAGTCAGGATGGTGGCACATGTCTGTCCTTGCACTTGGGAGGCTGAGGTAGGAGGATTGCTATGAGTCTGAGGATAGCCTAGGCTTCACAGTGGTCTTAAGACCAGCCTAAACTACATGGCAAGACTGTCTCAGAAAAGAAAAAAAAGGATTTTGATAATCAATAAAAACTAACAAAACAAGTGTTTTTTTTTTAGACAGGGTCTTTGTAGTTCAGGCTGGCCCTGAGCTCACTATGGAGCCAAGGTAAGCCTCGAACTCAGCAATCCTCCTGTCTCTACCTCCCAAGTGCTGGGATAACAGGTGTGAGCCACCACGCTCAGCACTGTGGTATGTGGTATTGATTGCTGGTGGGCGTGAGTCACCACGCCCAGCATTGTATGTGGTTGCCGGGGATGGAACTCAGGACCTTGCGCTTGCGAGGCAGGCACCAGAACCACTGAGCTAAATCTCTGGCTCACACAAAACAAGTTTTTATGTGGTTGAGTATGATGTAATAGTATCATATGATATTAGATCCTTTTAGTATATATATAGTGCTTATATAAGGGACCTATATAAGGTCCATCTTCAAGGGGGAAAGACTGTAGATATAATTAAAGGTTTTAAAAGTTGTCTACATTTCTGTGATAAATATAAATTCATTTACTTTTTTTTCCTTTTGAGGGATAGAGGTAATCAAAAGTACATTTTAGGAATGTATGAAAACACTGCATTGAAGCCTATTTCATAAAATTCATAAGCTCTCCTACAATATATTTTAAAAAGTGAACAGAAATGGCCCTTCTGTGAAAAAAAATTCAGAGAAGAATATTTTCTTTAAAAAATATGTGTGATAGGGGCCTGTGATTTTGCTCAGTGGTTCAGCCTGCCTGCCGGTAACCACATACAACAATACTGGGCATGATGACTCATGCTCACCAGCAATCAGTACCACATATCACAAACGCTGGGCTTGGTGGCTCAAGGCTGTTATCCCAGCACTTGGGAGGCACAGGCAGGTGGATTGCTGAGTTGGAGGCTTGCCTGGGCTACATAGTGAGCTCAGGGCCAGCCTGAACTACCAAGCGAGACCTTGTCTCAAAAAAATATATATGTATGTGTATACACACACACATATATATGTATGTATATGTGTGTGTATATATATTTATATATATAAATATATATATATATAATAGTCTTTGTGCTTTTGATTACTTAGCCATGAGATTATTAGCCTTTGCCTGGGCAGTGGCTAAAGTGAGCAAGTGGAGGAAGTGGAGGAAGCCTGCTTTGAGCCCCTCACTCTCCTTTGTTGTAGGCCCTGGCAATTTCCGGTGTGCTGCAGTGTTAGCCATCTTTAATTTGGAAAGGGGCTTGAAAACTCCAACTCTGCCATCTCAGAGGGAGCCTCAGAGACAAGCACGGGCCCTTCACCACCATGGAGCTGCATGTCACACAGGAGTGACTAAGCCTCTCAGTTTTTCACCCCACCATATGCAGAATTTAAGACTTTAAAAGCTCCTGAGCCCAAGACAGAAATTTTTCTCAAAAAAAAAAAAAAATGGATCTGCAAGTTTCAGGATGGACCAGAGTATTATACGTCACTAGACAGCAAACCAAGTAAGGTAAAGGAGTTTGGGTTGGGATATTCAGGGCTTTATCTGGCTAAACCTATATCAAAGACATCCTCTTGGAATGTGAAACACTGGGAGAAAGGGGAAATGGTTTTGTTAAGTCTCCAAATTAAAAATACTGCACGCTTTAGCAACCTGAGTCTCTATCAACTGAAGTCTTTTGCTAAGCTGTAACTAAAGATGTTGTTCTTACATAGACACTGAAATCAGAAGTCCACTCATAAAGAGAAGATCAAGTTTGAAAGGTGTGGAGATGAGATGGGGAAGAGGAGGGGTAATTGGCCTCCTCGGAGAGCACTGCGAAGAAAGAGGGCACACAAGTGTACTGACAAGCTTCAGGGAAAGTAAGAACACCTGAGGGGAAGTTGTTTACCTAGAGAAGTACTGCGGAGGGTGGGAGACAGGTGAATCCTGTAGACTCTAATTGCTCATGCTGGGTCTGATTGAATAAAGCCAAGGTGCACCAGTCATTTGGAGTGTAAGTCAAAGAGACATGAATTCTTTTGGCCCGCAGATTTTAACTTGTTTCTGTGTTTCATTTTCATCACCCCTTGGTCAGGTTCGAGCCCAGCTCATAGGCTGGTTCACACAAAAAGGGAAGATAAAATGAAACAAAACAAAACCGGACAGGATTTCAAAACTTAATCATAATAATGCCGAGGCCATTGCATCCTTGTTGCTGATTTGTGTTTCCTACAAATAAAGATTGGTAAATTATAAGTTTTTATTTGGCATTTATCATACATTTTTGAGGATTTGTAAATCTGGCACTTGATTTGTTGGGCTGCCTTGTAGGACCTGTAAATCAGTGTTCTGAGGTAGCAAATAAATTTTGTTTTAGAGGTGAAGCTCAGGGGCTATGTGAGGTAGAGAAGTAAAGGGACATAAATACTGTGGCCTCTAGATGGAAAGTGTCATGAACCAGTGTTGTTGGGACAAAATACCTAACAAAGGCAACTTAAAGGAGAAAGGACCTATCTGGCTCATGGTTTCTGTGGTCGCAGTCCACAGTTGACTGGTTCTACTGCTATGAATCTTAGGTGAGCAGAATATCATGGTCAAAGGGAATAGTAGAGCAAAGCTGCTCACTTCATGGCTGCCAAGACAGAGCACAGGCAGTGAGCCTCCAAAGGCATTTCTCCAGTGACCTGCTTCCTCCAACTGTGTCTTGTATCCTTGCACGTTGAGCCGTGAACATCAACATATCAGTCCACTAATACACATAATGCTTCCATGGTCTAGTCACCTCTCCAGGATTTTCCTACTCCAATTAAGCCGACCACTAAGCTTAAGTGGCACATAGATTTCACATTATGGTTTCCAAAATGGATATCACAGGCCAGTATATAGTCTATAAGATGTTATGCGAAGTTCATAATTTTTAAAATTGTACTTGTTGACTGAAATTTTATCCTTTACTTTAGATACACATCACAATCACATTCAACATTGAGAATTTGGCCCTATACATGATATATCTTGATTTCCATTGTTTTCTTTCCCCTGCCCTCCCACAACCCCTGCCACTTATATACATATGCTTTGTTTCTATTTTTTTGTTTTTAACTATCAAATTTTTCTTTCCCTTTTTTCTTTCCCCTGCCTCCCCTTTTATCTTTGAACATTTTCTCTCTATTTTATAATGCCTATCATACATTCTGGATTTCACTTACACCTTCAGTTTCTCATATTAGAGAAATGATACAGCATTTTCACATCTGTGTCCTATTATTTCACTTACGAAAATATCCTTAAGGTACACCCATTTAAGTGTAAATGTATCTGGTTTATCATTCTTTATGGCTGAGTAATACTCCATTTTATAATCAAGTAGAAATCTAGGAGAAGTGCTGTCTCCTGGAAAATAATCAGAAGTTCTGAACTTTTGGTGCAAGAGTCCTTAAGCAACAGCCAGCTGTATTTGTGGGTTCCAGATCTCTTTCTACAGGCACATGAATTCCCCAATCTGCCACTAGTTCTACTAAAGATTACTTACTCCTTATCTTCAGTTCAAATATATCTTGCCACTTTATACTTGATAACATAACTTTATACATGATAACCTAACTATGGCAGGAAGAATACTAGGATGGTAGCACATTTCTTCATACTCCTGATGTGCATCCTCCATGTCCCTCTGCTTTGTGGGAGCAAGGCTGTGAATATGACGGAGGTCATTCTCAGAGCAATGTTATATAAATTGGAGAAGGGATATTTGCTTAACACACATAATAGATTTGGTTAATCAAAAGGAGGATTATCCAGGGTAGGAGGGTATAATGAGATATAATAAGTGAACTTGTAAAAGAGACTGTCTCCCCTTTTAAGGGATGAAGATTTGGAGAAGAAAAGATTCTTCTCCTGTTCTTGAAAAAGTATCTAGCCATGTTGTAAGGGAGTCTTTGGTGGCATTCACATGACAATCAGCTGAAAACAGTCCCCAGCACCATTAAAAAATAGTAGTGATTTTAATCCCGTAGCCTAACTAACACAATGATTTCAGCCTAGTGTGATGCAAAACAGGGAACCCAGTTGACTTATGCCTCAGATCTTGGCCCACAAACACAAAATAATATATTCATGGTCTTTTAAGCTATTGAGCTTGTGGGCATTTATTAAATAGCAATGCAAAATGACAGTGCCTATCACAGCCTCAAGTCTTTGTCTTGATTTGAAAAAAAAAAATCCAGTAACTGTGGCGTAACTTCAGAGATACTCAGAAATCACTAAAGAGGGAAATGAGATAATTTCCTGTTTTATCAAGGAGGCATGAAAGGTAAATTTTATTCCTAGCATTTTGCTATGTTGATTAGGAGTGAAATCCTTGAAGGAATATATTGTAAACACACACATGTGGTACTCGGATTTAGGTCAGTGGTTTCAGTGCCTGCCTCACAAGCACAAGGTTCCAAATTTGAACCCTGGTACCAACCAACAAACAGAAAAACAAAAGCAAACAAAAGTGAAAACAATAAAGCATACATACATGTAATAATAGGAAAGACAGGGGACAGTTAACCTGCATTCTAATGGCTCTTTCTTGACTCCTTTGCTTTCTCCCCACTCTCTTCATGGTCTGTATCCCAGCATCATGGATTTTTACCATCTTTTTCTACTGCCAGCACTTATTTCTACATCTTTTCTCATTTAAATTCTGAATCACAAAATCTAATGACCCAACAGAACCCTGTTTCTGAAGTCCATTTTATGCCAGCCCACATTACAATATCCAAGAAATGGAAATCAGGGAACTAGGGCTCTGGTGACCTAGGGGAGAGTGACAGATCCCCTCAAATCTTATTTGAGTCTGCTTTACACAGGCACCCTTCTGTGCCCAGTGAAAGAAACCACCTGCAGTACAGGACAGTAAGACCACAACGTGAAGGGAAAGGGAACCAAAAGAGCAGAGAAAGGAAAAGACGGTAGCATCCAAGTCTCCACATCCAGCTGAACCTGGAACAGTAGTTCACTATATTGCCCTAAAATACCCTTGAATTATTTTAGTTACATGAATAAGTAATTTTTTGTATGTCAGATATTCTGACATAGGTTTTGTCTTTAATAATCAAGATCCCTCTTCAAAATATTTGTTGATACAAAAATGCACCTATTCTTTCTCATATATATATAGATATATATATGATATATCTATATCTATATCTATAAAACTCCCGGGATCATTCCAGCAATATTAGCACAATTACATTTAACAAAGTGGTATAAATATTTTAATATTTCCTATTCATTGTACTCAACCAGTTAGGTGGTTGCCAGATTTAGTAACTAACCATAGTTAGTTCAAGTTTCCCAGAGTTAAAACTTGAGAGAAGGGCCAGAGACTTAGCTCAGTGGTTCCGGCGCCTGCCTCGCAAGCACAAGGTCTGGAGTTCGGTCCCGGTAACCACATACAATGTTGGGCGTGGAGACTCACGCCCACCAACAATCAACACCACATACCACAATGCTGGGCGTGGTGGCTTATGCCTGTAATCCCAGCACTCGGGAGGCAGAAACAGGAGGATTGCTGAGTTTGAGGTTTGCCTGGGCTCCACAGTGAGCTCAGGGCCAGCCTGAACTACAAAGCGAGACCCTATCTCAAAACAAAACAAAACAAATCAAAACAAAACAAAACAAAACAAAAAACTTGAGAGAAGAATTCTTAGTGGCTTATTTAAGAAGTGTTCAGTAAATCTAAAAGGAGGCCCTGTAAGGAATTAAGGAAAAGGCAGAGAAATACCCTCAAACAAATCAAGTCCAACCTTAACCTTGTCCTGGGTGGGAGCTCAGGAATGTAATTGGCACCACAGCGTTTGTCTAGCTTTAAGGCAAAATTTTAATGGTTTTCAGCTTCTACCAATCACTCTGGCTCACAACAGCTCCTTGGGAGATGGTAACTCCAAGACATTCTCGGTTGCCCAAAGTAACCTTCCAGAAATGACTGCAGGAGGGAGATCTGAGCGATGAGACCAGCAGCAGCCTTAGAAGGACCCTTGTGGAATCTGATAAGGCACCAACTACTGCTCCAAGAGCCAATCTTCCTCTTTTAGGTTCAGTCATCCCTTGGTATTCATGGGGCGTTGGGTCCAGAAACCCTGCAGAATCCCAGGTCCACAGAAGTTCAAGTTCCTTACATAACACTGTTTAGTGTTTGCATATTGCATATAACCCACACATTGTCTCTCACACTTTCAGTCATCCCTAATTATTTGTTGTTCTCAGTACAGTATAAATGCCATGTAAAAAGTTTTTATATTATACTGTTTAGAGAATCATGACAAGAAAAAGATCTATATATATATACAGTATAAATGAAATGCTTTCATTTCATGGTTGGTTTATTTGCAGATGCAGAATGAGATAATTTGGTGGGTCACTGTCTTTACAACTTAGAAAATGCTGATAAGAGAAATGATGAGAAAGAGAAAGAGAGAGGCAGAGAGAAAGAGAGAGAGAGAGAGAAACTTACAGCTATTATTTTTATGTGACTCTAAAGGAAAGAAACAAGGGGGAAAGAAGGATTATTATATTGAGTAAACTGTAAGGTACTGGGGAACGTGGGTCAATCAAATCTCACATTTATTTGATGTCTGTGCACTGCCTAATGTATTTCCATTATATTAATGTGTCTCTTCTAAGAAAGGTAGGCTTTGGAAACATAATTAAGCCCATGATGAATTAGCACTGTAGGAATAAAAGATGTTTGATAAGGAAGAAGAAAGAGAAAGTAGCACTGAGGACAGGGTGGGTAGGTTGCAGGAGCTGAGGCCCAGTAGTGTAGTAGGAATGCTCAGGCTACGGAGGACATGCTAGGAATTGGGATTAAAAAGATTCTGGGCAGGACCAGTGCTGTGGAGTAAGTGTGGAGGAGGAAAAGGAAGTCGGATTGAAGGGGTAAGACTGAAAATAGCAGAGCATCCATCTCATGTGAGCCAAATAGGGACTGACCACACACACCAGGGGAAAATAATCTGGCAGAGAATTCTGACTTTCTGTAAGAAATAGTAAGTAAATAAAAATTACACATCTAGTTTTTATAGGGGATGTGTAGTGTATGTACATAAGGTATATATATAGTATACACAGTATACTATATATGTAGTATATTCAGCATACTACATATGTAGTATATATAACATAGTATCTATAGTATATATAGTATACTATATATATTATATAGGAGTATATATTATATATTATATATTGTATATATGTGTAATCTTGTAGAATATATGTAGTATGCATAACATATATAGCATTATACATAATGTGTTATTTGTATTTATATATTTTATGTGTATATGTGGTGTCAAAATACACCTATGAAGCAAAATTAAATTTTGCTACTGTATTAAAAATATGTAAGGTAATTTATCTTTCAAAATTTGTTCCTCTTATATGCAAAGGTGGATTCACTATGACCTTTGGCTTATATCATGCTATTATCTTTAGTCAATACATGGCCCAAGGTTATTGTATTTGTTTGTTTGTTTGTTTATGTCATTGCCTCTGATTCCTGTACTCCACCCTTGTTTGCACCTTCCAAGTATTCTATAGTACTAGTACACCCAGAATAATAGATAGATGTATTCATTCATATTCATTACTATATTAAAGTGCATTTCCAGACCAAACCACAGCTTATCTGTTCCCTTGGCAATATACATTTGGATCATTTCCAATTTCTTGCTACTTTAAATTGTATTATTCAGAACATTCTTATACACATCTCCTGGTACACATATGGATGAGTTTCTTCTGAGTGTGTATATGTGTCAAAAAGAGAAACTGCTGTTTGGAAAATGTTTGGCTGTACTAGAGAATTCCAAACTACTTCCTAAAGTTGTACTCATTTTCATTCTTAACATCTGTGTTTAAAAATTCTCTTGGGGCTGGAAATGTTGCTTGGTGGTAGTGTTTGCATACACGAGGCCCTGGAGTCACTGTCCCCACATGACAAAAACAGACAGATGATAGCGAGACCTTGAAGCACCCTTTCAAATCTAGAACACATAAATTGCCCCAATTTCTTAAAATGTATACCACTATACAAGCTTTAAAATAACATAATCATTGTCATTAATGAGAACCAGCAGCACTAAATCCAAGAAACTGAAATCCAGCACCTGGGATTTATGATGAAAACCAACACAAAATAAATCCTACCTATCCTTAGACCCCCAATTACAAGATTGAGTCAAACTTCTCCTAGGGCCAGATACACAGCTTGTTACAGTCACAGCCTGGAACTGCATAACTAAAATCACACTTGAAGAAGCAACTGGATAGGAGTAGGTTTAGAATCGCTGTCTCACCACTTAGAAGTACTAGAGGGAAATTTCCAAGAGTCATTATGACACTTAGATCACACTTTGTGGTACTGGAAGATGGTGTGTCAAAAATGGATTTTAGCAAAAATTAGAACATAGAGTGCAGAGTTTATTGGAACTTTAAATAGGAGCCTGTATTGATTTTGTTGCTAGGGGGTAATATTTGACAATTTTTAGAAAAGTACCTATTGTTGAAAAGATTGGATAGGAGTTACAGATTTGACTTGAAATTGAAATGGTTCTCACCTTCATAAGTTTATTTATCCATAGAATATTCTGTGAAGCACACAGAAATCAATCCCAAGGAGCCAGTCTGATCTCAGAGAACACACAGTATTCCTCCAAAGCCCTGATGGTCCTTCTCAGCCAGTGATACAGCCGGGTTCAACCTCAGATCATTTTCCCCCAAATTCAGTGGGTTTTCTTTTTCCTCTGAAATGGAATTTAGGAATTATGGCTACCCAGCAATGGACTAAATTGCTAGAGATATCTGTTTTTCAATTTCTTAGATATATTCAAAAAGTTAATCAGTAATCTAAGGAAAGATGCATTGCAATATGAAATGATTAACTCAATTTCTCTCTTCCAGGGAAGAAAGGAGGCAGTAGTTTAGCTACATGAGGAAACCAAATGAGATGTGGAGGCAAATTAAAACCAAGAAGCCCCGAAGAGTAACGCAGGTGTCAAAATACAGAAACAGGGGAAAGAATGCAGGGCTCCTGCCAAGGCTCTATCTTAATTAAGCATGCAGTTATACTCGTGGGCTTTTTGGTTACAGGATAAGTGGAGTCAGGGGAGAGACGATGGCACAAGATTAAATCTGGGGTGCCTGGTTCCACGGAGTGCTCTGGGGATGGGGCCAGAGAGGAATGCAAATTGCACCAGCTCACCGACTTAGGACTGGTGAGCCAGCGAGGCTGCGGAGGGGATAATAAATAATGAACTTTAATAGAGAAAGCAAAGCTCTTGCAACACGCTTTCAGGGGTTTTGGAGACATATATTTAATGTGATACGCAGCCACATAGATGAGCAAAGATTTTCTCTTTTCACATAACTATTCCTTGAATAAATATGAATTTAATTTTGAAGCTAGAAGTTTTAAAATGCTTTTTTTCTCTTTCAGTGTTTACCTATAAGTGAAGTGCCACGGAAGCAAAATCATTACCATGCAGTGCGATGATCACAGTAAAAGAAGGCTCAGGAAGCACCCAGGGACGTGTGTAGGCAGAGTCTGTAGTGGGCTCTACCTTGAAGGATGTTGGGAGTTAGCAAGGAAGAGAGGGAGAAGCTCTCCAAGACCTCAGTGTGCCAGCAGAAGAGCCTGAGGTCAAACACAAGGTTACAAGATCAGCATCAAGAAGGGGAAGAAAAGGCAAATATACAACCTGTTGGGGCATGAAAAGTTGCTCAAAGAGAAACCAGATTTCCTGTGACAGGCGCATGGTACAGTTATATCATCCTCATGGTCAGAAAACAGGGGAACTTTAGTACCGAAATCTACATATTTTGGTTATGAAAGTTTTAGGTAAGGTCAGGCAATTTAAAAAAAAACTGAATTTGGTTGGCTCAGTGGTTCCGGCGCCTGCCTCGCAAGCGCAAGGTCCCGAGTTCAATCCCCGGTAACCACATACAATGCTAGACGTGGAGACTGACGCCCACCAGCAATCAATGCCACATACCACAGTGCTGGGCGTGGTGGCTCATGCCTATAATCCCAGCACTCGAGGGGCAGAGGCAGGAGGACTGCTGAGTTCGAGGCTTACCTGGGCTACATAGTGAGTTCAGGGCCAGCCTGAACTACAAAGCGAGACCCTGTCTCAAAAAAAACAAAACAAAACCAAAACTGAATTGCTACTGAATATGCAACTATGTTACCACACATCCACTGGCTCTGGAAAGTACCCCAGATCACGGTGTGTGGACAGGGAAGAAACAGATGCCCCATTTCAGTCCTAGGGCACACTCAGAACACTTCGGTGGCTTTAGTTTTGGGGTCTTGGGGCA
The DNA here is from genome assembly GCA_004025085.1 of Thryonomys swinderianus. Classification (NCBI taxonomy): domain Eukaryota; kingdom Metazoa; phylum Chordata; class Mammalia; order Rodentia; family Thryonomyidae; genus Thryonomys; species Thryonomys swinderianus. Next base: position 43,611 of record PVIC010002945.1, read on the forward strand.
TTCCATTACTCCCAGTACGTTTCCTTTAAATAACTTCAATAATTTTATCATAACAACTTAAGGATAACAATTTCTTCAGGGAAATACAATAAGATCAATGAATTTTATGTATAATTAAAACCAAAACAATCAGAAAAAACATTTTTGAATGTATAATCCCTACCACCTCTTCTTAAAGAAACTACTGGAATGTGAGTTTTACTCACAAGAAATGACTGCAGAATCCACAGCAAAGCAGCTGTCAGGATCACACTCCGAAGTAGAATAAAGACTGAACACATATGAGCATTTTCCTACAGCACAGGATATAAATGCTAAAGTACTTACCAATATGGAAACTATGCCAATCACAAAAGCTAGGAAAGGAGGTTGGGAGAAATGGAAGCTGGTGTGTGTCTGTTTGTGGCCTTATCCTTCAGAGCCGGAAGTAAAAAGATGCCACTTAAAGACGATAATTCATAGAAATTATGCAATCAACTAAAACTGGAAGTAAGCTAAGAGCTTATGTGAATATTTATCAATTTTGTCACTGTTATCATAAACATATCTGCTGACACTGTCTAAAGATAGTTGATGGATATTATATTGCTACAATTATAAAAAACTATGTAGAAGAAATATATGAACCTCCCAAGTGATCAGAATAAACATACACATATTTTATGATGTATGATTTTTTAATTGAAGAAAATTTATGTGAACAGAAACCATAACATGATGCCAACTTCAACACTTAAACACATCTGGTATATTAATAACTATAATGGACTAAATACTATAATTTAAAAACTAAATTGTATTACAAAGCAAAACCTAATTATACGCTGTTGAAAAGTACAAAATTGGAACACAGAGTCATTGAAAGTTAAAAAAAATTATGAAAGACATGCCGGGCAAAAAAGAAAAAAAAAAAGCAAAACTCATTTAAATAAAAATAATTGTTAGCTGGGCATGACAATGCATATCTGTGATCCCAACACTCAGGAGGCTGAGGCAGGAGGATCACTGCAAGGTCAAGGCCAGTCTGGGCCTTGAGTTTAATGCCAATTTAAACTACATAGTGAGACTGTCTCAAAAGAGCAAAGAAACAAAAATAATTGTTGAACCCATAGTTTGAAGCTGATTACTTAAAAAAGTAAATAATAACTAAACTCCATTAATGATCAAATTAAAAAAAAACAGAAAGAACATACAAATTAAATCAGGAAAGGTGGGTCACTATAGACTAAAGACATTGAAAGAATTATAAGATGATTATGTTTAGTAATATAAAATAAATGGGAAAGCTGAATAAAATGAATGGTTATAACAAATGAGTTTCCAAGGAAACAGATTTCTAAAGCTGACTCTAGAAGAAATAAAAAATTTAAATAGGTCACAGATGTGTAAATGTCATATCTGTTCTCTGGTAAGAGAAATTGAAGATGTTAATGAGTTCTAGAATGTATGATGGATATAGTGAAATAGAAAATATCCAAAGGGAAATATAGGCGAGGAGTGAGTAATGAGGGGTAAAGAAAAAATGTGATGGTAATAAAGGGAAACAAAGCTTATGTATTTAGGGGGTGGGGGGTTGTGAGATGGGTAGGGGAATGGGAAAAAATAGTATTAAATTGTGTCGTATACTGGTACAAATTCCCAATATTGAGTGTGATTACACTGTGTATATACAATGTACAAAAAAAGATAAAAATTTTTAAAAGAGTAAATGTCATAAAATTTGCACACACATAAACACACATACAGAAGTAGGTTCCAGACTTTTGTGCTCAGTGTTTAAACAATTTTGTTACCATCCTTATTAAAAATAAGCTTTTCCTTTTTAAAAAAGTTAATAAATTAATATTTATTTAGAATGAATAAATAAAAAGGACAGAGTAAAAGCAAAACATCAAACCAAAATACAAATATTACAACTCAGGTAAATAATTTAATACTTGTATTAATTAACACATCTACAATAGATTTTTCTCAGAAGTTTTCAGCTACGTACTTTGTGATCTCTTTGTATAATAATGCTTTTTGAGTATCACTTTCTACAAAAAAGATGAGAAAGGCAATTAGTCTTTCCGTGGGCAATAATAATGAAAATTTATTTTTTAAAATTTTTGTCTCTTATAGTCTCTTCTATCTTCACAGTTCATTATGGATAATTTAAAAACATGAAACTGTTGGAAAATTTGGGAGCACCATTACTGAGTTTCTTTCATACAGAAGATGTGTTTTCAGATACTTTACATTTTCTTGTGCACTGACTAATCTTAAGTACCATTTGAATGGATTGTTACTCACTACTTAGAACAATTCAAATACATTTTTAAATTACTGCTATGTTGTACTGAATTGCATAATTGTGTAATCAAATTACTCACAAGGTACATGCATTGGCATATTGATAAATATGCATGATTTTGTACTGGAATATTGTTTATTTAGTCTCTTAGCTTTGTGTGGTAATTTGACATGGTATTAGGCTGAAATCTGACAATCTTGTTAAGGTACAATTCAATGCATGAGAGACACAAAAGCCAACCAACAAAAATCCAGGTGACTTCTTTTCAGTCCTGCTGCAGATTTGTGCTCTCTGTATAAGAATTTAAATATCTATTTTGCACCATTTTATTCACTAAAAAGTGGTGCTTTCATAAATAAATGTGCTACATTATTGAATGTTTTCTGTCCAGCAAAAGCCTCCCATTTGAACTGTGGATTGATAAAAAAAAAAAACAGGTCATTTGCTTACACATATGCCCCTGCGATAATTGGTTAATTTTCTGCAGTTTAACTTCAGGTTCCATTTACTTCCAACTTTGTGTCTTCTCTACCTCTGCTTTGTCCAGAAATGGCCACCCTAAGACAAATTCATTTCTAGGACAGTTTTTCTTCTTCACCTTTCCCATCTCTTCTCCTTCCTGTTCTCTTTCCTCTTCTCCTCACTCCTCTTCCTCCTCCCCCTCTTTCTTCTCCTTTTCCTTTTGCCTTAATGGGCATTGAATGCGGGGTGGGGGGGCTTCACAGTGAGTTATATTCCCAGCACCTTTTTATTTTTGAGACAGGGTTTCACTAAGCTACTAAATGGCCCAGGCTAGGTTTAAACTTGTGATTTTTCTGTCTTAGCCTTTTAGAATAGTGTTAACATTGTAGAAGACACCAACACCCCCAGCTTTAGGATAACATTTAACTTTGCATTTTCCTGTTGTCATGCCAGGTAAGTAATTACAGTGGGAAAGTGGGAGTACTTTGGAAGCAGTTTCCACACACCAAATTAGCTAACACTAGCATAACACGACACGATACCAATGCAGCACTGACAGAAAATTATAATGTATACATTTGTGTGTTTGCTGTATACTACAAAATGCAAAATGAGCATACACCAAACTCAGTTGTCCCTTCCAGTATGCTTTCTCTAGAAGCAGATACAGGGGAGTACTTTAGGCTGCAAAGATTTCACCTGGATGTCAGTAGCAAGGAAAAGAAGGAGAGGAAGTAGGACACACAAGGAAACATTGAGCTGAAACGTGACTTACACCTTTGAGATAGCATCCCCTGTCCTTGAGACAGAGCACCTGTTGATTCTACACAGAGCTGAGATACCTGAGCCCCTGAGCCTCTAGCTCATCACCAGGTGGGAGTGCTGTCTGGACTTGTGACAGCTCTGAGTTCTTGGTATCCCGAAGAAACAATTAACCAGGCCACAAAGAAGATTTATGAGTAACATTACACTTTTCAGGGTGAGAGTAGGCCAGGGAAAGGAGCTCACAGTTCCAAAGAAGCCAAGGATAAGATTGTACCTGTTGTGTTTACAGGGAGGGAGAAGCTCTTTGAACTGACAGAGAGATTCACTCCAGTCTAGGGCAAGTTTTCTTCCTGTAGGAGGCAGTTTTTATCTTTATATAGACATTTAAGGAACTGCCATGGTGCCCAAAGCCCATGGAGGAGTGTAAATCCTCAGTGCACATGAGACTATAATTAATTTCAATTAAGTTGTGGTTACCTTTGGGTGTATGAGATGCCTTATAAAACATGGCCCCAGGTATGGCTTAGTTGTTAGGGCCGGATGATATAAAGAGTTGTCTAGGTTCCCAGACGCATATAATATATGTGTCCATCTTGTCCAGTCTAGTCTAGTCTTAACCAGGTTTAGTCTAGTTATTAGAACTAGACATGCCATGGTTTTGGAGAGCTGGGTTCCTCTTTACCCTCTGCATCTTAGGTCCCCACTTCCAGGAAATGTTTTTGTCTCTACCTTCTACTTCAGGAGGACTGCCCTGGGGGGACTGTGATCTCAACAAGCTGACTGTGTAACAACTGTGTCAACTTGAGTAAGAAACATCCAAATAAACTGGCTCAGCATAGTTGTGGATGTGGAAGGACCCACCCCCTGTCCCCAGAGGACTGCTACCACAGTGATATAAAAGGGAAACAAAGAAGGTAGGAGAGCTTCTGTTTCTTTGCTGAAGCTCCAGTCTTTGCTTTCATGTTGGATGTTGTTCCCTTGCAATGCAGACTCTTTAGCCTTCCAGTACTGACCAGCTGGCTTCCTGATACGGACTCCCAGAGCACACTACACTGAGCTGTTCAGGCCACTCATGTAACTCACCATAGAAATAGATCAAAAGAGAAGCAGAGGCTGGGAGTGAAGCTCAGTGGTAGAGTAGCTGCCAGTAAGTAGGAAGCCTAGGTTTAATCCCTAGCATATATACACATATAAAAAAGTATGTGAATTTCTCTAAACATGTTGAAAAGATATTGGATAACATTCAAGAGTACATCTTAATAAAATGCTAGTTAACAGAGAAAGTGAATATTTCTTATATGAATATATTTGTGTATACCTAAGCCCTTAAGATCAACATCATGTTTAATGAAGAAAAAAATGAACTCATTAAATTCAATTCTAACAAGATATGGGGATATCTAGATAAGATGAACATGAAATTCACATGGAAATTAAACAAATAAGTGGAGTTTAAAATGCTGAAAAAGAAAACAGGGAAACTTTTAGGTTTTACATATGTTAAAGCACACATATTTGGACTAATTAAAACAGTGTAGTATTGTTACACACACATAGAGAGATCAGAAAAATATCCCTGAAATCCCAGAATTTAAACCTCAAAATACATAAAAAATTTAATGTATGAAAGAGGGTAAAACTTCAAAACAGAGTTGAAAATGGCAAAAAAAAAATGTTAACAGGGTTCTGACCTCACCCCACACATAAAAATGAACTCCATATTTTTAAAGATTCAATACAAATTGGAAGCATAAAATACTAGAAGAATGTGGAAGAATTCCTAAAATTAATTTTGAAGGGAAAATGTTATTTCTTTTAACACAAAACCAACATGAATAACTCACAAATTTAACTACATGCATACAAATATAATTCTGCAAAAAAATGTGACAAAGCACAAAATAGAAACAAATATTTACAATTGATATTGCAGATATTGAGATCATTTATATTAGAGAGCTTCTACAAATCAGTATGAAAAGAGAAAAGAAATTCTAAAGAAAAAGACAAATTCTTTCAACAGATAGTTAATAAGATAGAAAAAAATAAATGGATCTTATCAAGGTGAAAAGATGCTTAGTCTAGTAATAAGAGGAATGCAAATTAAAACTACAATAAGATATCATTTTCTACCTATCAAATTGGTAAAGTTAAGAACATTTAATAACATAATATGCCAGCAGGGTATATGAGAGGGGCAGGAGCTCTCCTGTAATGGGAACATAATCATCATATACTCCTAAGAGGGCAATTTGGCAATATTGATTCACTTTACAAATGTAGATCTTCTTTAATCCAAAAATTCTACTTCTAGAAATGTATCCTCTTAATGTAAATTAGATTGAATCAATGAAACTGTTGTTTAAGCAGGTCAAAAATAGTTGAATATCTGCAATTTTCTATGATGTAACTCACTACTTGAAATGATAAAAATAATAAATGTAAAAATACAAGCAATAGGAGCAACCTAAGTGTCCAACTGTAGGGGACTAGTTAAATAAATCATGGTATATCTTTTCAGTGAAAAACCATGGAGATATATCTTTGGAAATGAAGTATTGTCATGTTGCTTTCTAGAATAATTCTATGTTAAATTGTTCAGTTAGCAAAATAGTATGCATGGTATGGCTTCAGTGGAGTAAAAAATATAAAAAGAATGCATTAGTATAGTCTATTAGGTATGTATATGCACAGTTTCCCTGGCAGGATCCATAGGAAGATCACTGTGATATTTGTCTTTGGGTAGAAAAAGAAATGCATGGACGTTTTAACAACTTTTGAAAAATGTATTGCAAATAAAGAAATAGCTTACATTTGTGAATCGTGACAATATGTAAGTTTATTTATTTATTTTTGAGACAGAGTCTCGCTTTGTAGTTCAGGCTGGCTCTGAGCTCACTATGTAGCCCAGGCAAGCCTGGAACTCAGCAATCCTCCTGCCTCTGCCTCCCGAGTGCTGGGATTACAGGCGTGAGCCACCACACCCGGCACTGTGGTATGTGGTATTGATTGCTGGTGGGCGTGAGTCACCATGCCCAGCATTGTATGTGGTAACCAGGGATCGAACTCAGGACCTTGTGCTTGCGAGGCAGGTGCCGGAACCACTGAGCTAACCCTCCGGCCCTGTAAGTTTATTTTTTATTAAGGTTTTTATTGATGCTGAGGCAAGAGAATGACAAGTTTGAGCTCAGGCTAGACAATTTAGAAACTCAGTGATGAGATCTTGTCTCAAAATAGAAAGGGGTGGGAATGTAGCTCAGTGTGAAAGTCCTGAGTTCAATTTCTAGTGTACACACACACACACACACACACACACACACACACACACACACAGAATGAGAAAAAGAGAGAAAGAAACAGGGAATTACATTCCGTGCTAGAAACAGTTCTAGTTGTTAGGTGTCACTCTTTGAAAATGAAATTGTCAAATTGTTTGGCTGGTGTCTTAGAGGAGAGAGACTACGTACCAAGAAGTTTATGAATGCCAAGAGCAAGAACGATGGTAAGATAAAACAGAGGGCTGTTTAGTACGGCAATAGTTAAACAAAAGGGTCAAAGAGGTAAAGCGGAAGTGAGACTCCATAGCAGAAGCTCAGGCAGGCAGAAAGCAAAGGCAAACGTGGGATGAATGAGTGGCCTGGAAAATCTAAGAGCAGCCCAGACACTTGTGTGTGTGGGGGGATGGGCGGTTGGGAGAAGAGGCAAGAGCTTGTTGGTGGAGGAAGTCACGCTGGTTTTAAACCAGAATAAGAACATTTAATTAATAGTTATTTCTACTCTGGTTTCAGATTCAAGAAGTAACAGAGTTTGATGTAGAGTAGGCTGTAAAGATGAGGAGATGGGAATCATAGGGAAGAGAATGAGGCGAAGGACAGGACTAAGAGGGACATGTCTTTGGAAAAAGGTCTTTGGAAAAATAACTCAAGCATCTGGCACTGATGAGCTAGTTCAAGAGAGCCTTTGCTCAGCATTCAAATAGTTACAGGATGCTCATTAAAAAGAGGAGTTCAACCCATTTACAGTGTGTGGAAATGCAGCCTACATAGGCTAATTTCAAGTAGTTTTTTGAGGACTGAAAAATTTTCAACTAACAAAGAGATCTTTGACGGTCACCTTCTCTGAATAAGCACTGTGGTTCTTTGTAGATTTTGAAAGTCTTAGCCAAACAAACGCTGTAAAGCTTTGGAAAGAACCTAAGTGATTACACTGGATAAGGACTGTGACCTTTTCCAGCCGTTATCATATGGTGCTCACAGCTGCGATGTACTTCTTTTTTTTTTTTTGAGACAGGGTCTCGCTTTGTAGTTCAGGCTGGCTCTGAGCTCATTATGTAGCCTAGGCAAGCTTCGAACTCAGCAATCCTCCTGTCTCTGCCTCCCGAGTGCTGGGATTACAGGCGTGAGCCACCTTTCCTGGCTGTAATTCTTATAAATGATAAAGATTTCTCGTTTTAAGTGGCTGGTGTTTATGAGAGAGTGTGTTGACTCAATTTTTGGTTAAACTTGCTAATATAATTGTTCAACAATGAATGTGGTGCTTTGAAAAATAGAGAAAATTCAACAATAATTCAGTGATCACTTTCCAGAGATGATATAGAAGAGACTAGAAATATCTTTAGGTATTTTTTTAACTCTGAAGAACTATGAATGTGTTATTCTAAAATTCTACCTTTGTTTTTGTATTTTCTTTTTAGCATTTTATCGGGTCCACTTGGATCTTATTTATGTGGCCAGAACTAAGAGAACATTTCACTCTTCAATATATGGGATTATGTGCTGAATTAGAGACAGATTATGTTTCTGAGTTCTCCCTGGTTCATAAAGGAGAATATCCAGGGTGCCTTGGGCTAAGACTGTAGGAAGCCACCCCAGTGACAGAGAAGTATTTCTGAAAGACATAGAAGGAGAAAGCAGGACAGGAAATAGTGAAAGCCGGGCAGCAGGAATGTTTCAGGCTGAGTCCCGTCCCTAGTCTGATCCCACAAGAAACCTCTGCAATGTAAAGTACCCAACTTAAAAGCAGAGGAACCAGACTTCCATAGTACTGTATTGGCCAGTCACTGGCTAAATACTATACAGGAGGGTATGAACCCCTAGACTCATACCTCTGGGGAAGGAGGCCTTAGTTACTCAAGGGAGACCTGGATTATGCTTGAAATATGGTTTGAGTATGTCCTTTAATCTTCATATGCTGGAAGCTTAGTCCCTAGCATGGGATACTGAAGTGGTAAAAAGTAAAGAACTAGGATCCAGTGCAAAGTAAATAGATCATTAAGAACATTATCCTCAGAAAGGATGAATGCTTTTCTCTTGGAACTGAGCTAGTTGTCTTGAGTGTGATCATTTTAAAAAGAGCAAGCCTGGACCCTGAATCTCTCTAACTTCCAGTCTCAACTTAAGACCTCTTCTGGTCCCATCATTGTGATGCCATTCCTCCACGAAGACCTCACCAGAGCCAAGCTGCTGCCAGCTCTGTGCTTCTAAATCTCCAGAGCTGTGAGCTAAGTAAACTCATGTTCTTCTAAGTGCTCCATCCTTAGCTATTTTGTTGTAGTAGCAGACAGCTTAGGCAACCCCTAAGAGAGATGGAGGGATGAATCTTTAGAGGCAAAATCACACAACGTTTCAGGAAAAGACACATAGGAAAGTTAAAAGGAATCCAAGTGTATCTAAGCATAGCATCACTAGTGTCTCACAAAAATCAGAAGGAAGGGGGCTGGAGGGTTAGCTCAGTGGTTCCGGCGCCTGCCTCGCAAGCATAAGGACCTGAGTTTGATCCCCGGTTACCACATATAATGCTGGGTGTGGTGGCTCATGCCTGTAATCCCAGCACTCGGGAGGCAGAGACGGGAGGATTGCTGAGTTCGCGGCGGCTTGCCTGGGCACCATAATGAGCTCAGGGCCAGCCTGAACTACAAAGCAAGACCCTGTCTCCAAAAAGCAAAAAAAAAAAAAAAAAATCAGAAGGAAGAATACAGATTTCAACTGCAAGTCCAAGTACCAAAAGTACAAAAATGATTACAGGCAAATGTACCCAGAATAAGCTTTGAGTGCAAAATGGGTATAAGGGGTTTCCTTCCATTAGGATTTTAGGTTTAACTACATACAAGAAATGGAGAATTAAAATTACAGTTTATTATCAGGGTTCTGCTGAAAAACAGAACCAATAATACATTACATATACAATAAATTACAAATACATATTATATGATATATGTATATACATATGCTGCATATGTCATATGTGTGAGATGCATGTATATATGATATATATAGATATACATGTATATATATGTGTGTGTGTGTGTGTGTGTGTGTGTGTATATGTAATATGGAGTGAGAAAAAGAGAGGGTAATGTATTTTAAGGAATTGGCTCATGTAGTTGTGGGGCTGGCAACTCCCAGATTTGTAGGAGAAGCCAGCAGCCTCGAAACATAGGCAGGAAGCTGTGCTTCAGTCTCGAGGCAGATTTTCTTCTTCTCTTAGTTTTTGCTTGTAAAGCCTTCAATGGATTGAAATAAATTCACTCACATTATCAAGGATAATATTCATCACTTAAGGTCAACTGATGGTAGGTACTAACCATATCCAAAACATCTTCAAGTCAAAAATCCAGATTCACACTTAAGTTAATAGATACTATAAGCCAGTCAAGGGAATACAGAAAACTAACCATTGCTTAGAATATTGTGTGTATCACTAAGGGATTTCCTAATAGTTAAAGGGAGTCTGTGGAGCACAGCAATACGTGCTAGATACTTTAGGCAGTGAATTTTTCTGCTAGCCTTTGGGGTTGGAGCAACTCATATTCCTGTGTGGACCCAAGATCCAAACTTACTCTCTTGTTAATCCATGTTTGAATTAGAAATCTTATCACAAGCCTTAGTGTCAAGCATAACATTTAATAAATGAACCACATGGTGCTACAAAGAATAAATTCATCAGTGCAAGCCATGTGAGTAGTCCTTCTGGAACGAATAACTATCTCTCTTAGCTCAGGGAAACCTTAAGCCTATCTGTAAATTGTCATAGTGTGAAAGCCTTGACTGAGAAGGAAGCAGCTAGAGAACAAACTTGCAAATCACAGGCACTGTGAATTTTGTCATTACGTTCTTTACTTCTGCCACACTTGGCTCTACTAACTTACATGGTCCTCCTTTCCCAACAAATGATGCTTATATTTGACAACAGAAAGTTAGCTCTGATTTTAGGTTGATGGTTCTCAATTTATTCCACCCAACGTAGCAGAAGGATACAACTCTTTCCCACTAGCAAGAGATGATGAGGAAACTGTTACCTACATAGTCTCAGCATAGAGGGATGAGGGCAATTACACAGCACACTTCAGCTCTGTTCCTGCAGAAGCATAATTCCACTGGGAATAATCCTTGTGAGTAACACAGTTGTGCTTCGTAAGTTGTCATACCCATAACAGATGTTCAATATGTGTATCTTGAGTGAAATTGGACGTGGTAGAATGTCAGTGTATATAAACGGGCTAGAGGAGCTTTAACACTGACCTGACATGAACTATAAAATGATGCTCTTACTAACGAATTTGTTCTTTTTTTCAATTTTTAATTTTTATTAGTACATGTTTGCAATACATAATGATTACATTCCTTGTGGGAAGTTAGTACATGTACATAAAACATCTTAATGAATTTGTTCTTACAGAAACAGTAGCTTCTATAAGTCTTTACATAGTTTATCCAGGACCATAATAATGCTGCATGAGGAACCACAAATTCTCTTTGGCACAGAGCAATAAATGTGTACTTGGATCATGAGATCTCAGGATTCAGCTGATCTGTGCTGGGCTTGCTGATCTTGGTTGGATTTGGCCATGTTTCTCTAAACAGTTATAGGCCGAATAAATGTCTTTTCAGATCTTGGCTGGGCTCACTCCACATTCAGGTGTTGGATGACTGTGGGCTAATCCTGAATAGCCTCATCTAGGATGAGGAAGGCAACTCAGTTTTGAACTATGTGTTTTCTGCTCCTGTGAGCTATCCCAATATGAAGTTGCTTAGTCTAAGAGCAAGTTAAAAAGTCAAGTGTTATGATTTAGATGTAGGAAAGGCTTTGAGGTGATGATTCTACTATAGGGATGTTACAGCTATTTTGCTATTAGGAGGTAGAATCCAGCTGGAAGAGACGAGTCATTATGGGTATGACCTGAAAGGGTTTACTTCCCTTCCCACCTCTTCCTTTTACTGTTTCTGCTTCCTGTTCACTATGCTATGATTGGCTCTTCTCTGCCATACCACCCTGCCACATTGTCCTGTTTTGGAGCTAGCCAACTAGGGCTTGATTTGTGAGCCAAACTAAACTGATACTCCTTAAATTGTAGGTGTTGGATAATTTGTCTAGTTGTAGGTTTTGAATAATTTGTCTTAACACCAAGAAAAGTGACTAAGACACAAAGCCTCCTAAGACTAAAGGTCAGAACCAAAGAAGGCTTTCTCCAGCTTTCACTGGCCTTGGCAAGTTAGAGGGCCATTCCCTACTCAATCTATGAGAAACAAATTGTATCTGTTTTTTATGAGGGGAGCTACAGGTTACATGGCAGAGAAATGAAGAGATGAATTAAATAGGAGCAGCTGGTCTACCATGTGCTCCCATTTACTGGCATGAAAACAAAACTTAGTCCTGTTTCCTAGTAAACCCATATCAGCTGGTAGTCACCCTTGGTGAGAAGTCAGAAGCAAAGTAACAGAAACCACTTTTCTTCATCCTCACCTGGGAACCTTGATCTTCTAAGAGATGTTGTGCTACCTAGAGTTGGCTCAAAGTCATTCCTCTGGTGCACTGGGCACAAAATACCAGCTCCTTTTCTCTCATCTCCTTCCTTGGCTTATTGAGTCTAGGTCACAGAATGTCCTACCTCAGTATAGTATTTATTTCTTGTATCTTACTAACATCATATTTTAATTAATAGGATAATTAAATTAGTGAGCTTGGCAATTGCCTGCCACTTTATAACTGTTCAATAAAAGCTGTTATCATTGTGATTATTATAAGAATATCTGCTGTAATTTGGAGAATTTCCAAAGTTTCTTGGTTAGCAAAGCATAAAAGGAGGCTCGGCATAAGCCAACCTGACTCATTAAAAGCAGTCTCCCAAGACAGTGTTATGAAATGCCAGCGTATGTGCTCGAGTAGCCCAGTAGGAACATCCATCTCCTTTTATTCCTTAGTTGCAAAATCTACATTCATGCATTTTTAAAGCATTCATCTTGACTTTTGCATATCTACAAACTTAATTCACCATTATTTTCTTAGGAAAAGGTGAAACAGAAAGAGAGTACATAAACAAACAATAAGCCCTAGCTTTTCCTAGCCACAAGGCATTAATTTATCAGTGCTCATGTACATACTTCATAGTCTTGAACAGCTTGCGACAGCTGGTTTGTTAGGCCCAAACCCTAAACTTACTAAGTTGAGATTTGGAAGATTGCCACAAGGACCTAGTTAAACCTGTCACTAACTCCTCATTTAGTATTTTAATAGGCTTTCCTGACATCAGAGCCAATTGCCTGGACTTACTCTCCTCTCAGTATGAAGGAGTGAGTTCCACTGATTACTGTACATAGCCTCATCTTGTCTCAAACACTCAGAGAACAGACCTTGAAGAGGTCAAAGCAACAAAAAGGAGAAGTTTATGCAAGCACTAAAATAAAAACACGATGAAAATCATAGAGACCACTTTTAGTACTGGCAGCTTATAAACCAACACTGTTAACTTGTCCAAATATCAACAAGTCCTTTTCCCAAAACACACTGAAGAATAGAGAATTGGAAGTAACTGTGAAGAGTGTAATTAGAAATACCTCGGTTTATTTGTATGGGAATTAATCTGGTCTCATTCAAGAAAATGCAGAGTATTCTATTTACCTCTCATTAATGTTGTATCCTGTATCAATGCATTATATTTTCTTTGCAAAAGTGTGTTTGCTCTGAAAATTCTGATCTCTGGTTTCATTATAAAAAAGGAGAAACCTAGGCTCGAACTGAAGTGATTAGCACAAGGTCACATAGTTGTTAGAGCAGAGGCTCACCTGGAACTCAAGTGCCTAATTCCAAGGGTAGTTGCGAAGACAAAAAAAAAAAAAAAAAAACCTTTGTAAGGAATTCCTGTTAAGTAGTTGCTGGTAAATAAAAGGTACCTAACAAAGCACCTGGAAGGAACCCAAGAACCATCTCTATACCTGGTTTGTTTCTACATCCAAAAAGGAATCATTGAATTTTCACCCAATTGCTCTTATTTAGCACTGGGTTATCAAGGAATAAACTTGTGGTTGAATGTGCTGAAAGTAACACTCACCTTCAACATGAACATAAAAACCTCATTGGTACCTTCTCATGCACAGAGTGGTAAAGATTTTTGCTGTCACAACTACCCTTAGAGGAAATTGAAGGCACTCTCAGTATTATATTTTGAGGAACTCAAACACAGAGATGTGAACGAACTTATTTAAAATGCACAGCTAGGGGATAGGGATTTAGCTCAGTGGTTCCAGCGCCTGCCTAGCAAGCACAAGGTCCTGAGTTCAATCCCCAGTAACCACATACAATACTGGAAGCAGAACTGGGGTTCCAAGATTTGCTACTCTGATTGCACACTCATGCTTGGGATCTAGAAATCCAGTAAGAATCAGAGCAGGAGAGAATCAAGAGAGCCCATCGTCCTTCTTCTCCCTGGAACAAAGCCATGCGGGGGTCACAGGCGCTGATACCAGTGGCCCTTCAGTGTCAGCGCCCAGCTCTCCTTGGGAGACTCTGTCATCCTGCCTTGGAAAGCAGATCCTCAAAGCTTAATTTTGCTTGTCAGCCTTTCTCTTCTGGCTCATGCAACATTTCTTCGGAGTCTGGAGTAAAACCAGCACTGCTTTTCACAGTCAAGTCTCTCCTGTTACCGGGAACAGCCAGCCTGACTGGGTGCATTTCATCTCCTGTTTTTCCAGAGCTTTGTTGCTCCCCCTTGGTGGCCCCCTTTCCTTCTCTCAGTGTGGCTGAATTCTCTGATGGTAATCCTAATTATAAGCATATGTTGCTGCTCTCAGCTTCCACTGGACTTCCAAGCTTTAGTTTTAAAGACAAAAACAAAAACAAAGAAATAATAGAAAGTCATTTTTTAGAATATCAAGGGGCAGTGTCTGTGGACAGAAAAGAGATTGCTAAATGCATTCTTGGAACAGATTTGCATACTAAGCACGAAGGCGAAGCAGGTAGCCATGTCAGGCAATTACTGCATCAGCAGAACAATGTTTTATAGCTTAATGTGATGGTCACAGGATTTGAATCTCAGAGACTTGTTGGCTTACAAAATGCTAATGGGGAACTGAAAACTCCGAAAAGCATCCTAATGATGGTTGCACATCGGGCCAGGAATTAGTCAAAACACTAGATATTTCTGTAAACAATGTTGGTTTATTTAACTCATTGTAACCTGCTTTTGCTTCGGATTTTTCTCCTCCAGCACAGAGCAGCACACATTTCAGAGGCAAGGTTGTCCATATGTGGCTGGTTTGCTCTGGGCATTTTGCAAGGGTGAAAGTAGTAATTATGGGTAGAGGTCCACGGTGGTATCTTTGCTTGTTCTGTGTGCTGGGTTCTATTCGACTCGGTGTCCCTGCTCTCGTCTTTCTTCTGATGTCTCTACTACATCGCAGAGGAGGAATAGGGGCTACACATCCCACAGCCTCCCTCACCCAGTGTCCCTGCATTTGATGAGACTGGGAAGTTAAAGGGCAGGGAGAACCATGATCTTCTGGAGTTTGTTTTAGCAGATGTGTGCTCAGAGGCGCAGCTCACAGAGCTAGGGAGAAGTATCTGAGAAGCAATGGAAGTCATCCAGATTTCCATTACTGTAACAAATACCTAAGGAAATAAACTCATAACAAGACAGTGTTTACTTTAGCTGACAATATTGGTGGTTTCATCCCATGAATGGATGGCTCTGTTGCTTTGAGGCTGCGGTAAAGCAAAACATCGTGGGGACAACGTATGAGAAGCAGTCTCTTTACCTCATGGCTCAGAAGTGACAGAGAGAAAGATGAAAGACTGGGCTCCCACAAGCCTATGCAAGGGCACATGCCAAATGATCCAAAACCTGCCGCTCCCAAGCCTCTTAACGCTTCCCTCCTTTCTCACTATTGCCAAGATGGGTACTAAGACTTTAACATAGTCCTTTGGAAAACATTCTAGATAAAAATGACAGCACCCTTGATCCAATACCTCATACCAAGAACTTGAGTGCTGGCATCTGTGGCCCCAGAGGTGGCTTTTCTGACCTTTACTTCCCAGCATATTTAGAACAACTTCTAGTTTGGTAGTTAATACTGCTTTATTTTTCAGTAAGTCATAACACTTCATGGAGCAGCATCTCACTACTTATTTTCTTAATATTTCTTATAGAATTAAGTTATTGTTGCTGGAAACGGTCTTTGAGATCATTGTCTGATCATTTGTCCAAGTCTGGAACTCACTGAAAAAATTTTACATTTTCAAAACTTTGTGAGTACCTACATGATCTTACAGGGAGAAAATTTCACACCATGCAACTTATTTCATGCAAAATTATAAAAAATATTGCAGACAATACCTTCAGGTTATACGTAGAAGGTGTACTTAAAGAGAGAAATAGATCTCACCTCCAAGACATCTCATTGTGTATATAAAAGTATTCCAAAAGTTTAAAAAAAAAAGCAAAATCTGAAGTACTTCTTGTTCTAAGCATTTTGGACAAAGGGTTCTTGCCTCGCTAGAGTTTACTAGCATTTTTAATTTCAATTTTGTGGAGGTAGAAATCAAGGCTCAGGGAGATCAAAGCCACCTCTCACGAAAGTAGAAAACAACACGCACCAACCGGCCTGGCCCCATCTCCCGTTTCTTCTCCAGGAGACTTGCAGGTCTAAGTTTCAGAATGAACGAGACCTCTGCATCAGAGCCGCCCACACAAACTTTCTCAAGGCAGCTCTGGCCTGGTCTGGGCTGCAGACTGCATTTAGGCACGAGGTCTTAGGAAAGTTGATGGAGCTTACAGCCCCAGTGACATCAGAGTTTTTAGAACCTCAAAGAAACTTCTGAAGTTTGAATTGATTTCTAATTTTTCACTTCTTTTCAACAGAAGCTTTTCTCCAGCCAGCAGTCTTCCTCTGGTCCTGGGAAAACTTGAAATTACTAACTTTCCCATTTATTCACCCTGTTCTTTTCTCTAGGATGCCCATCTCTTCACATACTCTAGCTTTTTCTTTCAGATCTAATTCATGTCTCAGCTTTTCTGTGAAATCCTCCTGGACCAGAACAGCTTTTTTGCAAAATTCTTTGATACTACTCTGCTCCTAGAACTCAGAGTACACATTACCCTTATTGTTACAGGCCTTTTCATAAAGGAACACATTTATTATCTTGTCATGCTCACTCCTGAGATGAGAACCTTGGCTCTTACCCTGAATCTGCACTTCCTCGCTGTGCCATCTTGACTATGTCATTAAGCCTTCTGCAAGTTCGGTTTCCTTACCTGAAATAAAAGAGACAGTTGTGTTTCCCCCACCAGTTTCTTTGAGGATGAAACAAGAGCAAGGCAGAGTTCTTTATAAACTTCAAAACTCATCACAGGTATTTCCCTTATGATGATCATTATAATTATAAACAAGTCTTGTACTCCTTGTGCATATTATTAATAAATATATGCAGACCTGGTCAGATAAGAATAATCTGATTGGCGCTTACCCTATGCGCAGTGGAGCTGGTTGAGGTCATTGAAGTCAGGCCATGATTTTCCTGTACTGCAGCGCGGCTGGCTGCCCAGGAGCCGGGCTGCTTATGGGCAGAAGGGATCTTCTGACAGGAAGCAGCAGGATACTGCCATGATACCCAGTGAGTGAAACCTTTTCCACCAGTATGAGCACAAGTCTGTGACTTACTCTGGCTAACAGAGTATGGCAATGTTGATAAGATTTCAGTGTCATGCAGTATATCATATAAGAGAGAAGTAAATCCCAACAGACTTCGAAGATGTAAGCTGCCGTGGTTTAAGATGGACTAGGTAAAAGAACGTGGCAGAAAATTTCAAGGGCCTCACCGCATCATTCTATACCCAGATCATCTTCATGGGCTCATTTGGAAAGATGGAATCTCAGTATTCCCCTGCTTCTTAGACACAACAAGGGCCTATCTCCATCACCAGCCAACAGCTACAGGAAGACTCAAACCTTGGGAGAAATTGATATCTTGCTGCGTTCCTTTTCCCAGAATTCTTTTCCTCATTCACATCTGAGTGAGGGGGCCCTGAGGACACTGAGGTCTTTCTATTCTTCTTTGTCATGTCATTTTCTATTTTCATAAGGAGCCTGACCCCTGTGCATGTGAAGGAATGGCTCCATGAAAGTATTTCATAAAGAAACCAAAAGCCAGAGTACTTATGGTGTGAGATCATGCACCGTAAGGAGCCAACCTGAAGGGACTCCAGACTTCCATGCCAGTCTTACCTGCCAGGACCCTTCACAGCTACCCACAGTGTGGTGGGATGGTAGACCTAGGGTTATGCCCATTTGGTTTATCCAGTGTCTGCACAGGCAGAATCATACTATAAATATTTGCTATCTTGTAGTTCAGATTAGAGTTGTTGATAAGTCTTGATTCAGTGTTGATAGGGGCCTGGGAAGAAGTGATATTCAAAGACATTTTTCTTGGTTCCAATACTTAAGAGCAGATGGTGAGAAATAGCTCTGAAACTGTTTAAAATGTGTGCCCACTCCAAGTGCTTCCTAAAGTTCCCACACACAGGTGCAGAAAGGAGATGGGAAGAGGAAGGAGGTCAAATGGCCCAGGAAGCCGGAGAGCTGCTTCTTCGGGAGTGTTGGGGAGGTGGGGCTGCCAGCCAGAGTCCTTTCCCTTTGGTCTGTGTGGTCCTGGGAGACAGCAGCTGTGGACAGGCTGACGGGAAACACACTTAGGAAGAGTAAAAATCTGGCAAAAGAGAAGCTGAGTACTCCTGAGAATTCTGGGATGTACAGAAAACGTAGAGAGGCCTTCTTGAAGGTGCTGGTGACAGCGGTGCACAGCCCCCAGTTGCAACTGCTGGTTCTGCAGCTTAGTCAGATGTGTGAACAAAGCAGGGGCTTTTCAACAAGTGGCCCCCATGCTGCTCATGCTGCCTGAGCATGGGCTCATCTTGCCAAGGGTCTAGCTTTGAGACTGAGCAGAGATATAGGAAGGGAGCTGATTAATGCAGAAGACAATCTTAAAGCAAGCAGAACTTTATTCCAGAGGATGGTGAGATGTCAAAACTAGAAAGGGTTTGAAGGACAATGGAATTGAGGATTAGCTGATTTGTTGCTCTATATCTCCTTGGTGATTTCCAGGGGCACAGTATAGACAGTGGCTGGGCCCAGAGAAAGCAGTGCTGTGATAGATTAGTGATGACTTATGATGATCAAGGACTAGGAGTAAGTACGTGACATCTGTCCAACATTTGCCCTAATGGTCAACCTACATATTTATGAAGACAAAACTGAGGCCAAAGAAGAGAAGTGATACTTTCAAGGTACAAATCCAACTGACAATGGTGGAGCAGTTCTTATACTCTGGTTAGTTTACAGCTCTTATCTGGGACCCGTTCATTATTTATTTATTTAATAAATGGTTTTGGAGCTTGTACTGTGTGAGAGGTGTTCTTCTGTTGCAGCTCTTAATCATTAATGTAAACATGGGTTTACTTCTTTTTCTTTGCAAAGGATCAATGTCCTTGGCTAAATCTTGAGACAAAGTAGTTTTAGTATTTTGGACTACACTATTAAATAGTTGTTGTGTGGCACCAACACTATGATTCTGAAATGCTGTCACGTTATGTCAAGAACTTGGACTCTAGAGCCAGGGTTTTTGGTCTCCAATCTTGTCTTTAATTTATGAGCCACAAATAATTTAGTTCAACCCTCTGTGCTTTCATTTTTCTCATCTCTAACATGGGTTAATAATAATAGTATTAATTTCATAACGTTTTTACAAAACTTGAATAAAAGAATCTTTAAGAAAGTGGCATCTAGTAGAGGCTTCACAAGGGTCAGTTATTATTTCAAATTTAATCTTCACAACATCACTCTAACATGAATAGGATTAGCATTTCCATTTTATGGAATAGCATGCTTCTTCTACCAGTTAGTTATGTGATCTTAAGCTTTAGATTCTCACATGATGATCAGCTGTGTTGACTGAAGTATCTAGTTAAGATCACAAGGATGGGGGTAAAGGTCTGTATAAGTCACTTTCCTATCATTGGGACAAAACACCCAATGTCCAAATTTAAAAGAGGAGAGGTATATTTTAGTTCCAGAAGGTTTGGTCCATGGTCGACCATCTCCAAGGCAGACACCACATGGAAGAATGGCATGGCAGAGGAAAGTTGTTCGCCATATAGTGTTCACCTCTAAGGGAGGCGTGGGGGAAAGAACACTCTCATAGGTCATCTACCTAGATACTTATTTCCTTCAACCTGGCTCCGCCTTCCAACAGCACAGTCACTATAACTTTATCAGTGGACTAATCCACTGGTGGGTGCAGCATCCCCATGACTCAGTCACCTTTTACAGCCCCACCTCTGAATATGAGGGATCCAGGGGAACATTTTCAGGCTAAATCATACAGGTGGTGAAGGATACCAGGAGCTAGAATTAGAATACCCCTTGCCAAGAAAATGTCTCATGCTTTAGCTGCTTCTCACAGAGCATTAGTACTAAAGGCAGGAATCCTTCTTTTGTTCTCAATAACTGGTAAACAGAGTGACTCAAAGCAAAATCCAGATTTGTTGTGGACATTGATTTTAAATTTGGAAAACATGTAAGAGCTTTTGATTTTTAAAGTCAAAATACATAGACACGTGCGACTGCATTAAGTCTGGAAGCGTATACAATGGTTAGCAGCAGTGGATTCTTGGAATTAAATCTGAGTCTAGGGCTGACTTCTACACTTCATGTGTACCCTTTGCAGTATTTAGTTTTTAGCACATAGATGCAACTTTTTGAATTAAAATTGTTTTGTTTAAAATAGGCTCAAATGATTATGTTCCATTGTAAAATTCCCATCAGCAAGATCTTTCCAACATACAAAATGTAAATACTGTTTTTAAAATTGTCTGAATTTACTTAGTACCTACCATGTGCCAAATAATTTGTGTCTGTTATTTAATCCTCACAGCAAGCTTGCATGGTGAGTACCAATATATCTACCTTACATATTATAAAACTGACATCTAATGAGATTAAATACATTTCTCTAAGTCATCTAGATAAATACCAGATTTGGGATTTAAATCCAGGTCTGTTCAACTCTATAGCATATGGTTTTTTAAACAATACTAAAGTATCTTTCCAGTGTGTGGCGATCTAAAGGGGGAAAAAAAAAGAAGGGATACAGATCACAACTGATTTTCTTCACTCACTGCAGTTGTGTTGCACAACATTACTGGAAAGACTGAATTAGGGAATCCTGAGCCATTGCTCCTGGGGAAAATAGAGCATTCATTTTCTTCTTTGTCAACTGGAAAAGATATAACTTTATTTTACGTGTGCTGTTCAAAGATACTTTTAAAATATATATTGTTTGTTCTTTAACATTAAACACAGCCAAGAGCAACAGAAGGAAGCTCATCTAGCACATGCTCTTTCTGAAAGGCCTCCCGGAATACAGGGGCAGGAGCCAGCGCTTTGGGTTCAGTTTGTGTGTGTGTGTGTGCATGTGTGTGTGGTGCACACTCAATACAGAATAGCATTAACAAAACACAAAAATCTGAAAAATACATCTCTAACTAGGCATTTGTTCCAATATGACAACTGAAATGAGACAGTAAAGTGTCACCTCACTGACCCTTACGTGGAAATGTGAAAGTTGGAAATAAAATGGTTCCCTATTCTGTGTAGGTCTCCACATGACTATGAAAGGTCACAGGTAATGATTTACAGGTTATAAACACATTTTAGGAAGTGAGAAATTTCTGATATGTAACCCACGGATAATAAAGTTATCTGTATGTTGCTCCATTTGAGCCAATTTCTTCTAGTGTTTCTGGAGGAAAAAGATAACTGAGAGTCTTTTTTTTTTTTTTTGAGACAGGGTCTCACTTTGTAGTTTGGGCTGGCTCTGAGCTCACTATGTAGCCTAGGCAAGCTTTGAACTCAGGAATCCTCCTGTCTCTGCCTCCCGAGTGCTGGGATTATAGGCGTGAGCCACCATGCCCGGCACTGTGGTATGTGGTATTGATGGCTGGTGGGCGTGAATCACCACGCCCAGCATTCTACGTGGTTATCGGGATCGAACTCAAGACCTTGCGCTTGCAAGGCAGGTGCCGGAACCACTGAGCTAAATCTCCGGCCCTTAGAGTCTTTTTTGATCACTCGTATAATAGCAGGTATTCTCATGCCCTGGAACCCACTGGAATCTAGTGTCCCCTCCTTCCAGTGCTCTCTGATCTCATGATAATTGTGTTTTCTGTGTAGGACTAGTCACTGCTTGTTTGCTCAGTGGCTCATTTCTTTCTCTAGAATATAAACTCCATGAAAGCAGCCACTTCACTGGGCTTGCTCTGATATCATTCTGTCCTCTTGGAGTGCTTGTCCCATAGTAGGTTCGCAGTGAACATTTTGCGGAGTGAGTGACAAGGTGAATAACGGTTGCATGCTGCATTTGTGTGTGAGTGGCCCCAGTCCTGTACTACAAGCACTCAAACTCGCAGGATCTCTCTGAGGCAGTTCGATGGAGCTGCCAGAATTCTTGGCTTGTAACCCGGTATATTAAACATTCCCACCTGCACTGTAAGAGAAAGTCAGCACAGGCTGTGTTTCTGAAACTCTGCTGAAAATGCGTAAAGGTTAAGCTCAGTGCTAAAACCACTGACATTTGAACAGCCTCAATGAGAAAGTAAAGTACTTGAGAGAAACATTCATTTGAGGCTTTATTCTGGAGGTGTGAGTGCCCATGGTAATGACTTAAAGAAGTATATAGAGTTGCTGGGATTTGTTTGGGGGATGAAGTGGAAACACTGTTCATTAAAATAACTACACTCATATGCTAGGTCCTTTCAGCTGAAGGTTGGTGGAGCATGGAGAATGGAGGGCTGAGTTTAATTATCAATGCACCATAAACAATGTTCTCTGCTGAGTAAACTCTCTTTGCATCAGGATACAGCAAGAGCTTCTTGTCCTAATTTTGCTTCTAGAACAAAATCAAACCTTTTCATCAGCAAAAAGCCCTAATGGACCTCCAGAAGAGGAACTTTCCCAACGCGTACCCTGTTAGCCTATAGAAGCTTCACCATACCAAACTTCATCAATTTCCGAGTTACTCTTCCTTCTTTCTCATGCATCTTCCATTCTATGATCAAAGAGGTTTTAGCTGGTCAGCAAATTTGACTGTGCTATTTTATTCTTTAAAACCTGCCAAGCTTCTTTGGATAAATTTCTGACATTCTGTGTGGCTCATTCTTCATTTGATCTGCATCCCCAATTACGCAGTGGAAATAATCTTGACCATGAGATCACAGGGTTGAAGCAAGTGGATGAGTAGGACATGGGGATTCATTAGTAGCCTTGCTCCATTCATATATGTACAAGAAACTATAGAAAGAAAAAGTGAAGGAAGGAATGAGGGAAAAATGGAAAGGAGGAAAGAGGGAGGAAAGAAAGAAGTAAGGAAGTGTTAGGGAAAGAGGAAGGGGGGACTGCTTAACTGCTTTCTGGAGATATCTGGGCCCTGGGCCTGGTTCTCCTTGTATTTGAATTCTCTTGGAGAAATAAGATGCAAGAGGATATCACATGTGGGGGTCAACATTTACAAAGCCTTATAGGTTACCTCAAAACTTTTCATGGGTTCACACACTTGAGGGAGGTACTAATCTGAAAGGTACTTTCCAGGCCTCCAAGGTGTGCTAGTGTGTATGTGTGATTAATGCCTTCTCAATTTCAACAGTATGCTCAGTTTATCTGACTCAGAAGATATTAAAACTACATTTCAACGGATGCTACAAAGGCTGAAGGTTGCAATGAATGACTAGCTTGCTAGAACCATGGTAGTTCAGGGTGACTTGAATTTGATGTGAGAATGCTAGAAGATGAGCATTGGGAAGGAATGTATTGTGAGTCATAGTGAGTGTTTGATGACTGAATAAACAAATATGGCAATTAGGAAGAGAAATGTATGCAGCATGGAATAAGAGTGCGGTTAGGAAGAACACACTCAAAACTGTTAGAGATGGCTTAGTAAGAGTAGCAGCAAAAAAGGGCTCACATTCCTTATGTGTCCTACAAAGAATGTAGAACATTGGACTAACTTGGGTGACTGAGTCAAGAATGTCTTTGTTCGATCCATTCTTTTAATCTGGAACTTTAAAAAAGAGAAGTTACATAGAAGCTTTTTCAATAAACAATGTTTTTTGAAGCATATCTAGCATTTCAGATGGTTTTAAAGCCCCAACCCTAATAAGTGAATAAAAAAGGAATGTCTGATCTCCTCTATCTGACTGACCTGTACTCTTGCTATTTAAACCTGGCCTCCCTCAGCACGTGTGAACTACCAGGCTATAGGGTTATTAATTTCTTCCATAAAAGTTATGCTGATTATTTTTAGGTGAAACATAAGAGGAAGGACCAGATTCCATGGCAAACCAGAAATGCAGGATGATAACATTTTCCAGAAGTTTAAAACTTGTACAGTCCTTGAACCAGAACAGGTAAATTGAACTCATGTATGTCACTTTTGTATTTTTTTTAGATCATGTTTTATGGTTACAATCCCAGAGAAGTCACTCTTTACAATACAGCTGGTCTCTTCCTTAGGAAGAAGCTATAAAAGGCTCTGGTTGTCTTGTCATAGAAATTCCTTACACAGATGGTTTCTATAGGAGGATGTCTTTTCAATGCTGATCTATTTAATAGTTATTGGAAAACTAAAGGTCATACTGTTTATCATATGAGATTTATTTTCTTAGCAAAACATCATGGATTGGAAATGAATGAGATGTCTACTGTGTGTGGAATTTAGGGAATAGCAGCAGGATGGGGAGAAAAGAAAGGTACTTGGGCTCATTTCTTTTTTTTTTCTTATAAATGTTAAGTTGACCACTACTTGGGGCAGTAATTGTTTACAATGGGGCTCATTTCTAACAGAGACTTTTGGTTTGTTAAGTTGGTGTTATATCTTAACATAAAGACATTGTCCCCTAAAAAGATACTTGATTTGATAATTTTTATTCTTTTGGTACTGTGGATCAAATTTGGGCCCTTGTACATCCAAGGCTGGCACAGTACTACTTGAGCTAAATCCCCAGCTCCTATATGATTTGATATTAGAAAACACTTAAGCTCTTTGAAACTGGATCCATTAATACTGGATCCATGAGTTAATCAGCTTCCTGTAGACACTGCCTTACAGGATGTGGAAAACAAGGAAAAAGGAAAAGCAGTGATAGTGTGATTTGAGGAGAGGCACAGGGAGAGTGTCAGCCAATCTTCCTCCCCGTCCTTCTGCCATCATCCTGTCCTTACCTTTGCCTTAACATATTTCATGAGGAAAACTCAGCTAAATATACACAAATCCATCACTGGCTTTCATAACTAGAGGATTTTAGGGAGTTGGCTACATTGAACTCAGCAACTTGGCTCTGCCTTGTGTTTTTAGTATAGTACTTCTGCCTCGAAGCCACCAAACATGGACTGAATCCCCTGAAACTGTGAGCCATATAAACTTTGCACTGTGTGAAGTATTTTCTATCACAGATGGGAAGACTTACCAATATAAATAGGAAAGAGAAGGAGAAGCACATTAGAAAGCCTCAGTGAATGATCAATATATGCGTTTATCAGTTTATGATATTTTTCTAAATATTGGGATTTGTACTTTTTAAACCAAGGTTCCTCATACCTGTGTGAAGGTCAGCACTAGCTCACGTTGCAGTTTGGATCAGGATCTAGCAATGAGGAGGCTTTGCATGTGCTGTCTCGTTGGGCTCCTTTGCCTCCTGCTTCTGGTTGATTCTGGCCAGTGGGAGAAGCTAGTTTAGAAAGATCAGGAAGACAGAGAGTAGGTCATGGGACATGTGGCTTTTCTCCTGCTTCCCTCTTGCATTGCTAGGGTTACAGACACAGCTGGGCCCCCTTTAATATCTTCAGTTAGAGGACTTGACTGTGCCTTGTCACATACACCACAGGTCTCCCCATCCCCATACCCTGCCCCCAAGCCCAGAAACAGCCCTAGCTTTACCTGCTTGCGTGTGTTTGCATAGCTCCATATCCCTGGTCCTGCTCTGCATGTGGCTTCCTCATTTTCTTGGCAGTACCCTACTGGATAACTTGTTCTCCCATCACCCTGCACACACGCTTCCTGGTTATTTCTCATGCTCTCTCCTCCCTACCCAGGGGAGTCTTTGCTCCAGGTGTTAGAAACAACTTGCATCTGCCTGAAGATATGGTTCTTTCCCCAAATGGAATACCTTTCTCTGCACATGTGCCCTGACTCAAAGCCTGGTGATTTGCCTGTTTGCTCCTGGATCCACTCAACTCCTATCCCCACCCCAGGAGCCCTTTTCTGGCATTCCTAGGTTAGGCTAGGCACCCTCCCGTCATGCCCAGCACATGAAACTCTCTTGCCCCTCCTTGCTACTGCTTCCCTTTGGGGAGGGATGGGAATAATACACTAATAAGTTTGGATCGTAGGTGCTCACCACAGGGCTGGTACATAACCAAGGCCTGCTGGAATAAAATTATTTCACAGCCAGCTTTTGTTTGGATGGGTTCTTATTAGGAAAGATGGAAAGAAGCCAGCTGGAGGCTTCCATGAGAAGGAAACACCTAACTTATGGAGAGAGTCCCGCAATCTACCCATGAGGACCCAGAAGTTAGAGGGAAGAACCTGTCTCAGTCTGAATCATAGCAAATATCAACTACTCCTTGCCAAATGACAAACCTCATCCCTGGTTTTTCTTTAAAGAAATATAATTAGAAAAGAAAGATAATTTTTTTCTTTCCTTCCCCTACCCATTCTCCTACCTGCCTTCCAGCAGAAATGATGTATCTATGAAATATGTTTGTAAGAGACTCTGAAGCTGTCCTTGATCTTTTCGATTTAAAACTATTTTTAAGGTGCTTATGGTTCATATACACTAAGAGCCCTGGTCAGTACTAAGTGGACACTAAAAGGGTAGTGACTTTTTAGTTTTGTAAATTTGTAAATGTGCTTTAATATTGATTTTTCCCAAATGTACAATAGCATTCTTTAGTCTCATGATTTTTGGTGTCAAGCCCCCAGCCCAAGCAGTAATTATCTATAATTAAAGGTAATACATATTTTCAAACCATTCTTTATTTGAATTACAATTCTTTTTTTTAAATTTCCATCTTATGTTAACAGTAAGGAATCTCAATTGACCTTGACCCTTGACCTGATGTGGCCCGTGATGGATTTCATAGGAAGGGTGGCCAAGTCCTTCATCAGTGCAGCAGCAACACTGGTCAGAAACACT
Organism: Thryonomys swinderianus; assembly: GCA_004025085.1. NCBI lineage: Eukaryota > Metazoa > Chordata > Mammalia > Rodentia > Thryonomyidae > Thryonomys > Thryonomys swinderianus. The sequence goes on from PVIC010002945.1 coordinate 70,643, forward strand.
TTCTCAGGGACACTGTGGCACTTATGTGATCACTAGTTAGCCACTCACTGCCTTCTGGCAATAGTGTAAGTCATAGGATCCAGGCTATCTTTTCTTTTTTATGGTTATTTCCTGATATGATATATCTGACCACATTATTATTCTATCTGAAATATTCCCTCATCTCTCTCTGTTACCTTCAATTCATTTTTCAAAACCCAGCCTGATGAACACCTCTCTCACTGAGTTTTCACTTTCTTATTGGGAAGTTTAGGACATGTGATCCTCTGTGACCCTGGAGCACTTTGTTTTCCTCCCCATTCTATGAAGTATGATTAAAAAAATGTGATGAATGTTGAAATTAATGAAACTATTATACTAAAAGACACATTGCCATTAATCTCCCTTAAGATACAACTCCTTATTTAAAATATACTTATCCCATCATTTTTGCCACTTTCTGAAGCAGTTCTGGAATTCTCTTTCTTAAATGTCTTTAGCTGGGCTATTGTGGCTGCCTCAAAATATGGAAATAATTCAATGCATTTCCTTTTTATGATCAATTAGACTTTAGAGAAACTCTAAAGTCACCTGGTTCCAAATCTGGTAAATAAGGTGGATGAAGACACACCATTATATTTTACAAGCCTGCTTTTCTGTTGGATGGCCCTCAGCAGCATTCACTATATATATATTTAATATATATATATAGTGACTATATATAGTGAACATATATAGTGAATATATATAGTGAATATATATAGTGAATAAATATATAGTGAATATATATAGTGAATATATATATAGTGAATATATATAGTGAATATATATATAGTGAATATATATATATGTATATTTTAATCAGAACTTGTGAAAACACAAAAGAATGCTTCCAGAACTGTTTCAGTAATGGCAAGAGCAGCAGGATAAGTGCATTCACAGTGAGAAGGAACATTTTGAGGAGGATAAATAGCAATATATTTTTTTACAATAAAGTAATTTTTAAAATGTAAACATTCACTGTATAGTTGAACCATATTTTATATATTTATTAAAATGAAAATTACAATATGCCTAATGTCAATAAAACAGATATTAAAATGGACATGACCTTATGCCTAGAGCACTAATATAATTACATCAGAAGTATCTGCATGTCATCTATGAATGCAGAACATAATACCACTGTTGTATTTATCTCTCCAGAAAGAAACTCCTTAACAGTAGGCCTTCTACTTCATTTTTTTATTGCTAGAGCATATCACAAGAACAGGAATATGGTTAGATGTTCGATAAATGCTAGGTAGATGATTAAAGCAATGAATGAATAATTTTGATTTTAACGTCTTTATATGTGATTTGGTCACAAAATATAGTGAACATTTACATAAAAATAAATTCATTACATTAAAGGTGGTATTGCTATTAATTCCGCCGGAAATACTCCTTGTTCCTTCTTATTCCATCATCTTGACACTTTCTGAAAATTCTTTTGTGAGTGCCCTTCCCTGTTAAGTAAAAATGTGGTGGTGGTAGATATTGGTGTTGGGGATGGCTATAATGGATTCAGCACTGAAGGAAGCAGTTTTAGAATTCATGGAAGCTACAATAATCTTGGCAACTATAACAATCAATCTTCAGGGTTTGGTCCCATGAAAGCAGGAAGCTTTGGAGATGGAAACTCTGTTCCCTACAATGGGGGAAGCTGATGTTCTGCTAAGCCACAAAAAACAAAGTGGCCATGGCAGTTCCAGAAGCGGTAGTAGCTATGGCAATACAGAACATTTTAATAGACTAGAAAGCCAGGCTGCACAGAACAGGAGAGCCAGAGAAGTGACGAGGAAGCCACAAATGACAATATATTTATGAGCTTTAGCAGTACCTTGCTGTTACAAAGAATACATGTTTATACAATACTCACATATATGGACAAGAAGCTAATTGTGATTAATTTTATAATAGGTTAATTTAGTTTCTGTTCTGTGCAAAATAGAAAGCATCCTAACAAAGTTTTTAATGGCAGCTTTCTTTTTTTTTAATTGAATTCTTTATTGGTATAATTTATATACATCTCAAAATCACATATAACATTGGGAAATTTGTACCAGTATATGCCACAAGTTAATTCTCATTTTTACCCATATCCCTACCCACTCCCCCCTCCTCCCCCCTTATACATGCTCTTTTATTTTCTTTCTGTATCATATTTATTCCTTCCCCTCAT
>PVIC010002946.1:0-72831 GCA_004025085.1 Thryonomys swinderianus
CATTGTGCCAGAATTTTAAGTGTTTGCAGAAGGTGAACAAAGTCAGAAAGCAACTAAATAATCGATATGTGTGAGCAAAGACTATAAATGAATAACACACCCAAACAAACACAAAATTCACACTACAGTCAGGTGACATCCAACCCTTCCTATTTATATGGTCGATATACAGGGAAGTGATGGAACTGTCAAGGTTAATTTTGCAGCAAAAAGTTGAATGAAAATCAGTTGATTTTCATTATAAAAATCTGGACAGGATGGAAATTGACCTCACTACTTACCCATAGAGTTGGTAAAGGAACTGCAAAAGTAACAGGAGGAATATTCGCTAGAACCATGTATTATGCTGAGCTCACTCCTTCCCTAAGAACCAGAATTTTTTTTTTTTTTGAGACAGGGTCTCTCTTTGTAGTTCAGGCTAGCGCTGAGCTCACTATGGAGCCCAGGCAAGCCTCGAACTCAGCAATCCTCCTGTCTCTGCCTCCCGAGGGCTGGGATTACAGGCGTGAGCCACCACGCCCGGCACTGTGGTATGCGGTGTTGATTGTTGGTGGGCGTGTCTCCACGCCCAGCATTATATGTGGTTACCAGGGATCAAACTCAGGACCTTGTGCTTGCAAGGCAGGTGCTGGAACCACTGAGCTAACCCTCCGGCCCAGAACCAGAATTTATTTAACCGACTTTGTGCCAACCATTGAGAAAATATACCTCCAAGAAATATTTGAAATGAGGCCTCTACAATACAGCTGAAAAAGTGTCAAGTGAATGCTGTGTTGAAAAATGGGGTTTAAATGAAAGTATCATCCAAATGTTTGATACCACTTAGATAGTTAGCTCCCAGAAAGAACAATAGGATTGTAAACATAAATTGATAGAGCAGTACAACTCTGATACAAATAATGACATTTACTGATCCCCAACAAAAAAACCCACATCTTTATTGGATCACCACAAAGCACATACAAGACACAATCCACTTTTTTGTGCATATTTGCAAACAGCCTTGGAGAAGAGCTCCCAGTATTAAAGATATCAAACAAAAAGTTACAACCCAGAACAAAGATAGAACTCAAGGGGAAAATATAATACAAGATATTGAAGAAAACTGCAAAGAGGGGGCCGGAGGATTAGCTCAGTGGTTCCGGTGCCTGTCGCGCAAGCGCAAGGACCTGAGTTCGATCCCCGACAACCACATTTAATGCTGGGCGTGGAGACACGCCCACCAGCAATCAACACCGCATACCACAATGCCGGACGTGGTGGCTCACGCCTGTAATCCCAGCACTTGGAAGGCAGAGACAGGAGGATTGCTGAGTTCGCAGCGGCTTGCCTGGGCACCATAGTGAGCTCAGGGCCAGCCTGAACTACAACGCGAGACCCTGTCTCAAAAAGCAAAAAAAGAAAGAAAGAAAGAAAGAAAAAGAAAGAAAGAAAGAAAGAAAGAAAGAAAGAAAGAAAGAAAGAAAGAAAGAAAGAAAGAAAGAAAGAAAGAAAGAAAGAAAGAAAGAAAGAAAACTGCAAAGAAAGTATATTTAATATCAGAGAGGTATACCATTGAATCTATGAGATAGCAATAAAACACTAAACTTTTAAAATATTCATAAGTAAATGTGGAACATTTTAAAACAGAAGTAGATAAAACCATAATGATTACTGGAATTTTAACACCTGACTATAAGAAATAAAAATGAATAAGATCATTTTTAAAACACTATTGTTAACCAATCAGACCCAATTGTCATTTAAAGTTACCAAAAATATTAAAAATACATACTTTTGGGCCGGAGGGTTAGCTCAGTGGTTCCAGCGCCTGCCTCGCAAGCGCAAGGACCTGAGTTCAATCCCCGGTAACCACATATAATGCTGGGCATGGAGACTCACGCCCATCAACAATCAACACCACATACCACAATGCTGGACATGGTGGCTCATTCCTCTTATCCCAGCACTCGGGAGGCAGAGACAGGAGGATTGCTGAGTTCGCAGCGGCTTGCCTGGGCACCACAGTGAGCTCAGGGCCAGCCTGAACTACAAAGAGAGACCCTATCTCAAAAAGCAAAAAAACATACTTTTGGGCCGGAGGGTTAGCCCAGTGGTTCCAGCGCCTGCCTTGCAAGCACAAGGTCCTGAGTTTGATCCCCAGTCACCACATACAATGCTGGGCATGGAGACTCATGCCCACCAGCCATCAATACCACATACCACAGTGCCGGGCATGGTGGCTCATGCCTGTAATCCCAGCATTCGGGAGGCAGAGACAGGAGGATTGTTGAGTTTGAGGCTTGCCTGGGCTACATAGCGAGCTCAGGGCCAGCCTGAACTACAAAGTGAGACCCTGTCTCAAAAAAAAAAAACATACTTTTTCATACTGAACAGAAAAAAGCCTCAATAAGTTTTAATAGAGTAAAAAATAGTTTATAGTCTCCTAACCAAAAAATGTAAAAAATTAAGCCAGAAATCAAAGTTATATGGAAATTAAGCAATATATTTCTAAGTTACTCATAGCCAAAGAAAATAGAGAAATTTATAGATATCTCAGAATAAGTGACAGTTGAATACTACACACCAAAATATGAAAATAGTTGCAACTTTTAAATATAAAGATTTAATATAAGCACTTATGGTTTAACACCTTTAAATATTTAGGGTTGAAAACAAAGGCCTAAAATCTAAACTTCCTCCTCAAGAACAAAGAAGCATAGAGTCTGCTCAAAGGAATCAAAGGAGAAAAGATAAAGATCAAAATCAAAGAAAAGAATTCAAACAGTGAACAAAACCAAAAAAATCAAGAGAAATCAGACAAGAGCTCCTTGAAATAAAAGCAATCCTTATTTACATGTGGCATGATCTTTTACATACATAATACCAAAAAAAAAACAATGCCAGGCATGGTGGCTCACGCCTGTAATCCCAGCACTCGGGAGGCAGAGGCAGGAGGATTGCTGAGTTCAAGGCTTGCCTGGGCTACATAGTGAGCTCAGGGCCAACCTGAAGTACAAAGCAAGCCCCTGTCAAACACACACACACACACACACACACACACACACACTTCATTCGAAGATTTTTAGAGTAATAAATTCAGCAAAGAGAAAGTCAATGGTGTTCCTGTACACCCGCAATGAACTTAGGAAGAAATCATGACAACAATCTTATTCACAATAGCTGCCTTCCAAATTAAATACCTAGGGATCCACCTAACCAAAGAAGGAATAAAACGATGGTATTCCAAAATAGAGACTGAAGAAGACATTAGAAAATGGAAAGACATCCCCTGTGAGTGTATATGTGTGTGCTGCACTTCAAATCAAAGTACCAACAATACTCTTCACAGACCCAAAAAAAATCCTAAAATTTATATAGAACCTGAAAAGCCCAAGGGTAGCCCAAGCAATTCTGAGCAAAAAGAATACAGTAGGAGCCATTACAACCCCAGATTTCAGGTTAGACCACAGGGCTACAGTGCTAAAACTGAAATGGCATTGTCATAAAGATAGACACGCAGCCAAAGATAGACTAGAAGTCTCAGAAACAACCCCATGCACCATTAGTCATCTGATTTTGACAAAGGAGCCAAAAGTGCCAGGGGAAAATGTAGCCTCTTTAACAAACAGAGCTGAGAAGTCTAGTTATCCACATGCATAAAAATGAATGTAAATCCATCCCTCCCACTCTGTACTAAAGTCAAATCAAAATGGATCAAAAATCTAGATATAAAAACAGAAATTCTGATTCAGCTGGAAGATAATATACCATGTTAACTCGGTTTACAAGCTCAATTCTCTCTACAATTCTGGTCACAAACCAAACTAGACAAGAACCAAATCAAATTAAAGAATGGAAAGAAAAATTTGGTGATTAGGAAAAAGGAAACAAAGCTTATGTATATAGGGAGGATTTGGGGGCAGAGAAGTGGGAAAAATGAGAATTAAGTCATACCATGTACTGGTACAAATTCTCAATGCCAATTATGATCATAACATGTATATAAAATATACTAATAAAATAAATTTTAATAAATGAATAAATAAAACAACATAAGCTCAACACTGAACTACTGAATTTGGTTCAGTTTTCTAGCTAGGGGTGTGAGAATGGCCCTTTCTGGCTGCCTCCCTACAACCTCCATATAACCAAGAAAAATATCAGACAAGCCCAAAGTTGAAAACATTTTACAGAGTGTCTGGTCAGTATTCTTCAGAACTGTCAAAGTCATCAAAACCAAGGAATATCTTCACGGTCCAGAGGAGCCTAAGGAGGCAAGACAAGCAGATGTGATCAGGAACCTGGATGAGATCCCAAGGCAGAAAAATCCCAATAGGTATAAAACTGAAGGAAGCCACATACAGTATGGACTGCAGCCCATAAAGACGTGTCAAACTGGTTCATTCATTCCTGGCAATTATGTCTATTACATTTGTAAGATGTAGAGCTTAGAGCAAGACATTAGCAACAGCAGACAATAAGAGTTACACAAAAATTCTCTGTGTTATTGCAATATGTCTGTACATTTAAAGCTAATCTGAAAATAAGAAGTATATTTTTAAAAAGCAACTGACTCTAAAGATTGGTTAAATGGATTAAAGAAACAAAATCCACTACATGTTGATCAAAACAACATAGACTCAGAAAGACAAATATCTTATTTTCTCCCTAATATATGAAATCTAAAAGGTTGACATGAAAGGAGGACATTATGCTAAGACAAGATTAATGGAATAAAGATGAGAGGAAGAGGGAATTGTGAGAAAGGTAATGGGGATGGATATGATCAAAATATATGTACTGAAAACCAACTTCTTATAAAATTCATAGGCACTCACAAGAGCAGAAAAATAAGCAATAAGAATAATAGTGGACTAAGAAAGCCAAAAGGACAAAAGAAACAGGATCTAACTTTTTAGTCTCACTTTGGATGTAAGAACATACATCCAAATTTCCAATATTATAAGAAAAATATTGGCAAAGCTATTTCATGCAAATAAGAATGCAAAGAGCATGAAGGAAGTTGTATCACACAAAATAAACTTTAAGATAAAAACTACCACGAGAAACAGGAAGTACAAGGGTCAATTCACATAGGAAATACAACAATTATAAAGATATACACGCCTAACTTTAGAGCTTCTAAATATATGAAGCAAACATTGGCAGAGCTAAAGACAGAGATAAACCACAACACAGCAGGAGATCTTAATATTCCACTTTCAATTACGAACAGACAAACCAGACAAAAAAATAAACAAGAAGGGCCGGAGATTTAGTTCAGTGGTTCCAGTACCTGCTTTGCAAGCACAAGGTCCTGAGTTCGATCCCAGTAACCACATACAATGCTGGGCGTGGTGACTCACACCCACCAGCAATCGATACCACATACCACAGTGCCGGGTGTGGTGGCTCACGCCTGTAATCCCAGCACTTGTGAGGCAGAGACTGAAGGATTGCTGAGTTTGAGGCTTGCCTGGGCTACAAAGCGAGACCCTGTCTCAATAAATAAATAAATAATAAACAAGGAAAGAGAATACTTGAAGAACAGTATAGACTACATGAACCTAATAGACATACCAATACTCCACCAAGTAACAGTATATTTTATATTTCTAAGCACAAATTAAATATTCCCTAAGATGTACTGTATATCAAGCCACAAAACAATTCTTTTTTTTTTTTCCTTTTTGAGACAGGGTCTCACTTTGTAGTTCAAGCTGACTCTGAGCTCACTATGTAGTCCAGGCAAGCCTCGAACTCAGCAATCCTCCTGCCTCTGCCTCCCAAGTGCTGGGATTACAGGCGTGAGCCACTATGCCTGGCATTGTGGTATGCGGTATCGATTGCTGGTGGGTGTGAGTCTCCACATCCAGCATTGTATGTGGTTACCGGGGATCGAACTCAGGACCTTGCGCTTGCGAGGCAGGCGCCAGAACCACTGAGCTAACCCTCCAGCCCCACAAAACAATTCTTAACAAATTTAAGAAAGTTAAAATCATACAAAACATCTTCGCTGACTACAACACAATGAAACTAAAAGTTAACAGCAAAATGCAAACAAGAAAAGCTACAAATACATGCAAATCAAACAACTGACCCTTACACAACCAGTGAGGATTTGAAAAATATCTGGAAACAAAAGAAAATAAGGTATACATGGTGAAACTATAGGATTCAGCAAGATCAGTATTGAAAGGGATGGTAGCAGTAACTGCTCACACTAAGGGAAAAAAAAAAAACTATTTCAACTCAACAAACTAACTCTACACTTCCAGGAACTAAAAAAGCAAAACCTATCACAAAGGGTAGCAGAAGAAAAGAAGTAATCAGGATCAGATCAGAGATAAGAAAAACAGAAAGTATAAAAACATTAAGAAAATTTCAACAAAGCCATGAGCTGTTCTTCCAAATCAACAAAATTGATTGATTTTTAACCATACAAACAAAAAAGAGGAAATCTCAAATAGCTAAAAGTGGGAATGAAATCGGGGATATTACAGCTGAAACCACAGAAACAAGGACTCTGTGTGTGTGTGTGTGTGTGTGTGTGTGTGTGTGTGTGTGTGTGTGTGTGCGCGCGCGCGTGCTCTGGTCTCTGTCTCTTTCTTATAAAGCCACCAGGATTCAATCATTGGGTACTGATTCTCCGGACCTCATCTAATTCCATTCACTTAAATTCCATCACATAATCACTATAATAATCTGATTATGATCAGATAATCAGAGGCTTGAAGACAGTGAACACACAAATGTGGATTCCTGGGCCAAGGGCAGTCTGGCACAGAGAATACCTGACGTTATGGCTAGAGGCAGGCGCATCCTACCACGTTCTCAGAGTAGCCCAGGGACAGGATCAGCAGGATGAGGCCCTTGAGCACTCCAATTAAATCTCCCCAGCACACACACACACACACACACACACACACCACACACATACACACTCACCTCCATCTACAGTCTGGGTAACCCCTTTCCTCCTTTTTTCCTTCCTGGTCACACATTTTTTCTAGGGTGATCATCTTATTCCAGCTTTCCCAAGTCTCAATTTTCAACACTGCATGCCCTCTACCCTGAGAAATTCCTTAATTCCAGGTAAATGGGGCCAGCTGGTCACCTGACTTCTACACACTGAACACTGCATGCAGTTTATTTACTGTGTCTGTGGCACCTTCCCTGACTCCCTTCTCCGGAACATGAACTTTAGGAGGACAGAGATAACGTGGTCTTGTCCACTGATGGGTCTCAAGAGCCCACACCAGGGCCTGTCAAATAGTAGGTTCGCCGTAAATACTTGTTGAGAGAATAAATGAACAGCTGAGCCAGAGAGTAACTGGCGTGAGGTGGGAGCAGAGACAAGAGTCCTCAGTCAGGGAGAGCATTGCAGTGACTGTAAAGACTCTGACAGTGATTCGGAGTGGGATGGGTGGGAGGCCCCAGAGAAATTCAGGCCCTGCTGCACTTGAGCTTTTAAAGAAACACTTTAAAGAAGAAAGTGCTTAAGAAGTCCTTGAAATGACCCAAGCAAGTGATGTCACTATTTTAGGCCCTAATGTATCTATCTATTAGAAAACCATCTATCTCTAAAGTGAGATCTAGAAAGAAGAGTTCTAAAAACCTTAGTAAGGATGGAGCTGAGATTCAATCCTAGGATGGAGAGTAGTCACCCTGGCACTTAAGCAGGGGTTCGCTGAGATATAAAAGAGTGGGGGAAGGAACGCTGACCTTGTGCCTTGGAGGAGCGTGGTCTCTCCAGCTGCGGCCCCCTGGGCCGGGGCCCTGTGCAGAGACCTGGGTGAATTGGTCTCTCAACAGCAACCCTGGTGGTGGCCTCCTCATGTGCCTGGGCTTCTTCGCCACCCTCAGGATGATGAGGCCATTGCACCAGTCATTGAAGAGAATGCCAGGGATGCAGCGTCAAAATCAGCCAGGCTGTGCGCATGCGCATGCACATGTGTGTGCATGTGTGCGTGCGTGCGTGCATGTGTGTGTGTTTATGTTTCATAGGAAGAAAATGCTCTTGGAAAAACTGTGGGAGATTGGAGTGGGAGCTCATCTGGCCTTAAAAGACTTTTTTTAGACATAAAGCCACTGTAATAAAAAAGAAAAATACTAGCAAATCCACACATAGGAAACTGAAGATGTGGTAAGGGGGAAGAGTGACTTCTTTAAATAGATATTTCTGGAACAGTTGGTGGTCAAAGCAAGAAAAGGCTTTCTTTTCACCTTTATAAAAGTAACTTTCATGATAATTACAGATGTAAGGATTTAGAAATATAGTGACAGCCATGCAGAAGAAAAGCAGGAAAAAAATGTTTTATGTTCCTGACATCGGTGGCTGAAGCACGACAGGAAACTTGAAAGACCCAGGGAAATGAAGAAACATTTGAGTATGTAAATGTTTAACCTAAGAGACAATAAACAAAACCAGAAGACAAAGAGTGCACTTGAGAAAAATATTTGCAGCACAGATGTCAAACAAATGACTCTTGTATATAATACTTTAAAAACTCCCATAAATTAATACAATAAGAGTGAGCAGCAGAGTTGAGAACAGTCAAAGGATAAAAATAGTCATTTAAGAGGAAATTCTGATGCTCACAGACATGTGAAAGAAGCTCAACTTCACCGTTATCGGGGACACACCAGCAAAGAAACAGGGAGCTAACTGTTCCCATCCACTTGACAAACAGCTGGAGGATGGGCCATCCAGGGTAACCGGGCAGTTGGGCAGGCAAGATGATGGGTCCCGTTAATTTTTGCAACTTTTTTGCAAGTTAATCTGGCAAAATTCATTAAAATTTTTTAAATATGCATTTTTGTACTAGCTCTGAAATTTTTCCTGCAGAATTAAATTCTATAAAATTAAAAGCATATTACTGGGCATGGTGGCTCATGCCTATAATCCCAACACTCTGGAGGCAGAGGCAGGAGGATTGCCACAAGTTCGAGGCTTGCCTGGGCTACATGGTGAGTTCAGGGTAAGCATGAAGTACAAAGCAAGACCCTGTCTCAAAAGAACTAAAAAAAAAAAAAAATTAAAAGTATATTTACTAAAGTAAATAGTAAGGAGGTATATAGAGACAGGCTGTTTATTCCCAAGTGACAAAATAACACAAAAGTTAAAATTTATTGACTTTTTTTTTTTTTTTGGAGACAGGGTCTCACTTTGTAGTTCAGGCTGGCCCTGAGCTCGCTATGTAGCCCAGACAAGCCTCAAACTCAGCAATCCTCCTGTCTCTGCCTCCCGAGTGCTGGGATTACAGGCTTGAGTCACCAAGCCCAACACGTGTGGTATGTGGTACTGATTGCCAGTGGGCCTGAGTCACCATGCCTGGTATTGTTGTATGTGGTTACTGGGGATCAAATCAGGGACCTTGTGCTTGCTAGGCAGGTGCTGGAACCACTGAGCTAAATCTCCAGCCCAAAATTCTTTAATTTTTGATAATTAGTATTGGGAGGCTGGAGACTTAGCTCAGTGGTTCCAGTGTCTCCCTGGCAAGCACAAGGTCCTGAGTTTGATCCCTGGTACCACACACCACAATGCCAGGTGTGGTGACTCACACCTGTAATCCGAACACTTGGGAATCAGAGGCAGGAGGACTGCTGTGAGTTATTAGATTACCATATCCAAAAAAAAACAACTCAAAAAGGCCCATAAAATTCCATAGGAGAAAATGGAGGAAAAGCTTACTGAAATCAGCCTTGACAATGATTTTCCAGATATTACACCAAAACCTCTGCATATAAAACAAATAACTGGGGCTCCACCAATCTAAAAAACTTCTGCACAATAAATAATCAACAGAATTAAAAGACTATGGGTGAGGGAAATATTTGCAAAACTTGTATTTGATAAGAGGTTAATATCCAAGATTTATAAAGAATTTCTAGGACTGGAGACTTAGCTCAGTGGTTCCAGTGCCTGCTTCGCAAACACAAGGTCCTGAGTTCAATCCCCAGTAACCACATACAGTGCTGGGCATGGTGACTCAGCAATATATACCACATACCACAGTGCCAGGCGTGGTGGCTCATACCTGTAATCCCAGCACTCGGGAGGCAGAGACAGGAGGATTGCTGAGTTCCAGGCTTGCCTGGGCTACATAGTGAGCTCAGGGCCAGCCTGAACTACAAAGTGAGACCCTGTCTCAAAAAAAAAAAAAAAAGAATTTCTAAAACTCAATAACAGAAAAATGAATAACTTGACTAAAAAATAGACAAAAGACCTGAAGAGATGTTTCCACAAAGAAGAAACTCAAATAACCAATAGATGTATGTGAAAATTTCTCCATGGTATTTTTGCACTTGTCAATTTCTTTGTAGACTATCCAACTATTCCACACATGCTAGGATCAAATAAAACACAACCACTGACCAATGCTTTATGTTTCAAGTGACATAATAGTTGTTGCATAACTCAGCATCTACGGCACCTTTGGTTTTTGTTGTAGAAAGTAACCACCTTAGGCTTCTCTTTTGTTGAGGTTTCCCAATCAGTATGTCCATCATGGGGCATCAGCATTACCAGTTTGTTTGTTGTTTGTTTTTACCACATACAAAGCCAAGGCAAATCTTTCTGAAATCCAAAGATTGTACTCTACAATTCTGTTTTGAAATTGCAACATTTCATTTGGAATTTCTGCTCTGTTCCTACGTATAGCTCCTGTCTTGTGCTGGTCAACTTCTCTTCTATTAGCAAATGTAACATCAATTGGAAACTAGTAAACCACTAATTCAATGTCACATTCTAAGTAGTTTCAAAGATGAGAGCAACAAGTCGGTTCACAGTATTATTCAGTTTTGAACTATAAAATAAGGGTGTGATGGCTGAAGACCAAGTATAGTTTGTGCACTTGAGGTAGAACAGGAAAATAAAGGAAAACCCAGCATGGTGGTGCATACTTGTAATGCCAGCACTTGGGAGGCTGAGGAAGGAGGATTGCCACAAGTCTGAAGCCAGCTTGGGCTACATAGTGAGTTCGAGGCCAGGCTGAGCTATAGTGAGATTCTCTCAAAAAAAAAAAAAAAGGAATCAAAGGAGGCTTTTTAGCAATTATACTTCACAGTATACCAGAAAAGATAGCATGAGAATAAATAATAGTAATCGCAGCAGCCATTTTTTGTTTAAGAAGCAGTTGCAATTCTAGAAGGCCAGGGGAAAACAGCGCTTATCTGCCCCATGAAGTTAGGTGGGGTCATATGACTGGCTTTGGCCAATTAACTATGAGTGGAAGTCACTGCTGCTTCTGATTGGAAGTTGATGAGCTAGGACCTGGTTAAGGCGGGCTCCTCTCTCCTCCACTTTGACTGCCAGAGATGTATCAGCTGGTGGCTAAATCCCCGGTCCATCTGTGATGGATGTGTGGTATAAGTAAAAACAAATCCAAGTCTTTTTCACCACTAAGATGTGGGAGGGTTTATCACTGCAGGTATCCTGGTCCTTCTTCACCGGCAATAACTGAGTCACACTTGGCTCACAAAGTTATTCCTCATCTTTGTGGCAACATGGAGCAAAGGTGACCATTTTCTGCATAATTTCTCAGAGGAGAAAAATCTGGAGACAGAAGCATGGAGGAACCACGTTGGTCCACGTTCTGACCGAGGGATTCTAAGGGTGTTTTCTTGATCTGGTCACTCAAGACACAGTTTTTTCTTGAATTAATCAATGGGAACTGAGCTGCCATGGGAACCTGCTAAGTGTCAGGACTTCTCTGCTTAAAGTGCTGAGAGAATAATGGTGAAAAGATAGATGACAGCTTACTTCATAGTGGAGGAGAATGAAGAAACCAGAGGAGACAGTCTCAGGGGTTTCTCTTTTGTTTCAGTTTCTGGTTGCTTTTGTGGTACTCGGGATTGAACTCAGGGGGTTTGCAGGGAGCCACGTGTCTGATCCTTTTTTTTTTTTTTTTTAGATAAATTCTCAATTCCCTAAGGTACCCAAACTGGGCTTCAACTTGTGATCCTCCTGCATCAGCTTTCCAGACCACTGGAATCAGAGTGCACCACTATCCCTGGCTTCTTTCTGAGGAATACAAAACCCATTGTGATAGGAAAGCCACAGCCTTGTGAGGCGAGGTGGACAGAAAGGCCTCTGAGAAGGAGAGTTTTGAGTTGAGAGGAGGAAGACAAGAGACGCTGGAGGCAAAGGGAACGCTAGGTCTTCCTGCCGAGACACAGCAGCACAGCTCAGTCACATCCAAGTGCCGCTGCTCTGAGGCACAGCTGGATTTTACTGCTCAGTACTACAGCACTGAGTCACCACTACCAAAACTGGAAGACTCAAAGTACAGAAGAAGCTTTTATGATCCCTGTGGGCTCAGCAGCCAACTCAGAGGAGGTCATACTGGAAGTCTGAGTGTTCTAGCAGAACTGGGAACCTCAATTCCTGTGGGGCTCTGCAGGGTTGGGGGCCCGTGCTCACTGAAACACAGGGGATGGATCTTAACAGAATATTCCGGAAAAGCGGCAGAGTTTAGCAGAACTTTCCTGAAAGGGGGTGGAGCTTAACAACATTCCTGCAAGGGGTAAGGTAACACAATCCTGAAAGGAGGCAGGACTTAACAGAACCAGAACGTTCTTATAAGGAGGCAGAGCTAAGGGTACACTGCTGAGAGGGGCAGAGCTAACAGAACATTCAAACAGGTACAAAGCATTTGGATGCATTGGGCTGGAGCCCAACAGCACAAACTTACATTTCCGAATCAAAAGAAAAAAGAAAAAGAACAAATGAAGGCAAGGCAAGGGCTTCTCTTATTGTATTGTAATTCTCTTCCATTTCCACAGAAGCCTGGTGGTCAGCCAGGTTGGCCAGAGACCCGCCCCGGGGACTGGGATTGTAAGAGGGGTCTGCCAGGAAGGTAGGGCCCTTCCGGCAGGACTGGGGGATCCTCCAGCGACTGAGAAGCAGTTTGTTCTGTGGGGGTCCCCCCTGCATGCGCAGTATAGATGGGCAGGGACCAGCTACCACAGCCGCCTATATCTACCTGGGGGAAGGACCCCCCCCCCCAACCTCTATCTGAATTGAACCTGCAGTTTTCTAAACAGCCCTAAGCAAGACTAGCAGCCCATACAAATTCCTGCATCCTGTCCAAAGTGATGTCTGATTGCCAGGAGTTTCTAAACGCCCTCTCCCTTTGTCTGCATCTCCCCTCCCAGCCAACCCTGGGACCAGATCCCACGCTGCACCGTTCTGCCTAGGCAGGAGAGGCTGATGGCTCGTGCCACACTGGTCGTGCAGGCCAGTCTTGCTCTCTGCTAAGCACTGCGCTGGATCCCGAGAGCTGCACGAAGAACGAAACAGACGACCGGCTTCGTTATATGGAATAATGGGTTTCACTGTAACGTGTTCGTACCTACACGCAACTACTTCTACCTCTGGGAAGCTTACAGCCCGCAGGGGGCGCCGCGCGCTTATCCGCGGGTCTCTCAAAGCGGGAGCGGGAGCGACGGTGACCTCTCGAGGGAGCCCCCCTGACCGCAAGCCCCCAGGTGGTGCCCAGAGCCCTGCGCAGTACTGGGTTAGCTCGCCGGCGCTGACAGTCCAGCTCCCAAGACCCCCATTCCCAAGGCACAAAGGAAACCTAAGCAAAGCAGCGGCACACCCCCAGGGCACGGATGCTGGAGCTGTGCTCCCACGGCCAGTTGAGCTCAGCGCGCGGGCGTGGCGCAGCGGGGTAGAGCTCTACAGGCCCGCGCGCCGACGGCCTGCTCCGCAGCGACGCCTCCGGCCGCCGTCGGCACTGCAGCGCCTCCCGACGCTCCACAGGCTGCGCATGCCCAGTGCGCTACTCCGCGAGCTCCCGCAGCCCCAAGCGGCCGAGCCGGGCGTGTAAGGCTGGGCATACAGAGGGAAGTGCAGCACCACCCACGGGCGGGGCTCTGGGGAAGGGTCCACACCCTCGTCCACTTGGCAACCTCTGGAATCGTTGTTCTGGGCATTTTTGTTTTCCAGTTAAGAAGAGCGTCTATGGGACTAGCAGTGACTCGCCCGAGGTCACACAGCCTGGCCTGGAAAAGCGAATAATCAGGATTCAGATTAGCGTCCTCACCCTGTGCGCCAGGACTTCACCTGAGGGAGAGTAAATTGGAACACCGGCCCATCCCACACCAGCTTGGGGGGTGAAGGGGCCTTCGTCCCTCTTTCACAGAGGACCAAGCTAAGGCTTGAAGAAGCTGTAGACATTTCTGAAAAGCACAGAGGAAAAGTCACTTTCTTGGGGCTTCTGTTCATGCGTTCTTATAGCGACTGAGACTTACACTCTGTGCATCCAACGCCAGCGCAAAGCTGCTGTGTGGGACAATGAGTTTTGGTCCAGTAACATAATTAATATTCAGGGATGCTGGAGGCCTTTTGGGAAAATAAAACGGGATGTGTTGTGGACAGCTATGCAAAAGAAGAGATAAGGGGGTCCTACAGTCTTCGTTGCAGCCCGCCTTACAGGCAGAACTCGCTAAAAAAAAAATCCCTGAGATCATATAATGTGTAAATGCCTAGGATGATCTAAACCACAGGACTTTCTTCTCTTCCCCAATGGGCCTGACGCTGTCTGCCCCAGGGCCTTTGCACACGCTCCTCCCCCTACGGAAAGCTCTTTCTGTCTGCAGTGCCCAACTCAAAGGCTCTTCCAGGCGTGCCTTCCAGTCATCCCTCCTCTGCTTGCAGTCATTCCCTGTCATGCCACAGTAGCCGCTTCCTTATATATTGATTATACACGCCCCCCTGACAGGTCTGTTGTCTGTGATCCCCAACAAAACGAAAGCTCCGCGCAGCTGCATCTTGTTCTCACCTTCGCACTACACCATACACTGGACTGCACCATGTAGCTGGTCCCCCGGGGTGTGGTCCCCCCAGTCAGTGCTCGAAGGGCAGAGGCCACCTCTCACCCTCTGGCAGTTCTCTCCGGAATCTTAGGCAATCCTAAGCAGGTGTGCGCTTCTGTGTCGGACTATCACAGCTAACACCCTAGTGTTTCATACTTTCCGGCCCAGCTCCCCCAGAAACTTCCCAGCATCCGCAAGGCCTTGCGACCCCGGTCTGTGCCTCTGTCTTTCAGTGCCATGCTCTGCCTGGCTCCGTGTCCACGCAGCAGTCGCCCCTGTTTCTCTTCAGTGGGAGGGAGAAGGGCCCACTGAGTGCCCACTTGGAAGTCAGTCGACTTCCAGAAAGGTGCATGTGTAGGTGGCCAGAGGTCTTACTGTCTCCGTCACTGAGACACAACACCTAAACCCAAACATTAAAGGAAGAGAGGTTTATTTTGCATTATGTTGCAGTCCATAGTAGCTTGGCCCAGGGTAGCATGGGACATGGGGTGGACAGGGAGCAGCAAGGAAGGGAGACAGGCCCTTCCAGCCACACCTCTGGGACCACCTCTTCCCACCAGACCGCCCCCCTTCCTAAATGCAAATCAGCTTGAAGATCCCATATCCAAATACCTTCCCAAAGCCCACCTATGAATAAGTACGGGACACCATTCGGTCCAATCAGAAGCAAGCCATGAAACAATGAAAGAATTGAGGTGTAACAAGGCCGGCATGCCTATGGTGAGAAAGAACCACCCTTCGCTGCTGGTGGGGGGTGAAATGATACAACCATTACGGAACTCAGCATGGAGAGGCCTCAAAGAACTGAAATTAGAAATTCCATAGGACCCAGCTATCTGCTTTTAGGTTTCTTCCCCAAAGAGCTTAAAACATCAGACTACAGCAATGTGTATAGCAGCACAATTCATAATACCTTAATCCAGGAAGCAGCCTGTACACCCATCACCAGATGCTTAGATAAAGAAAATGTGTTAGATATATATACAGTGAAATACTAGTCAGTATGATGAATAACAAATTTGAGGCATTTGTAGGAAAATAGATACTCCTGGAAATTAACCAGACACACAAGCTTAAGTACCATAAGGTATCTCTCATTTGAGGCAAGTACAAAGAGAATGATAAAGGACGGACAGAAGGGGACAAGGGGATCTCACGCCAAGGAGTAGGGGTCTAAGGGCTCAGGGTGAGGGGTGGAGAAGGGGAAGTAAGTGGAATAAAGATGTGTCATGTACAGGGACTTAATAATCCCGATGAATATAAACATGATAGTCACAGCATTAGCTAATTAATATATCAACAAGAGAGCCGGAGGGTTAGCTCAGTGGTTCCAGCACCTGCCTCGCAAGCACAAGGTCCTGAGTTCGATCCCCAGTAACCACATAGAATGCTGGGCGTGGAGATTCACACCCACCAGCAATCAATGCCACATACCACAGTGCCGGGCGTGGTGGCTCACACCTGTAATCCCAGCACTCGGGAGGCAGAGACAGGAGAATTGCTGAGTTCAAAGCTTGCCTGGGCTACATGGTGAACTCAGAGCCAGCCCGAATTACAAAGCGAGACCCTGTCTCAAAAAAAAATATATATATATATATATATCAACAAGAATGAAAATCAGGATAGAAGAAGCAGAGAAGGAAGGAAGAAGGGGGAGGGGAAAGGGATTTTAAAAGGAAACACAGTCAGTTCTTATAAATTGCTTTCTCTTGTTACATGTTGATCACCCCCAAGGAGGAGGAAGGTTCTAGTATTGACTTTTACATCAAAAACTGAGGTTTAGACAAACCAGAGAACAGCCTTGCAACTTCTTAGGGAGAGAGCTGGGATTTGTACCAGGGCGACTGCAGAGGAACCCCGAATCACCTTTCACCCATTCTCTGTGACCAAAGAGTGGACACCGCGGCCCACGAGTGGCAGTGACAAGGAGAGGAGCTAAAATGTGACAAAAAGGAGCTAAAATGTACAGAACACCTTCTCTAAATCGCCAGCTTCCGGTTGATTTTCCAACACATGAAAGACGCTGTTTCCTCACTTGGCCCCTTTAACACCAGAGACTGGGGGGGGGGGGGGTCAGCTGAGACCCCGAGTGCCCACCCAACCCGCTCGGCTCCTGTAGGGAGACTTTGAACTCTGCAGTCCCGTTTCTCCCAGAAGCCCATCGGCACCTCCGGGCCTTCGAAACAGGGAACCCTTATGGGGACAAGGGCAGGAGGATCGTGGCACCAGCAGGCCTTGTCTCCTCAGAGCTTGTAAGGGAAAAGGTCGTGCACCGCGGCCGGCGCTCCTGCTGACCTCCACTCCTCCTCTGAAGGCGGCCTGCGCGCCCCGCATCTCCTCCACGCCGCGTCCTGCCCACCATCCCGGGCTCTTGTCCTCTGAGGCGCCACCCTGCCCGTTCCCTGCTGGGTGCGTGAACCAAACTTTCTGGCTGGAGAATCTGCACCTGTCAGTGACGCAGCGGCCCTGCCACCATGGAGGACTGGTCTACTTTGCAGGAAGCCTGGCCAGCGGGGCCCTTGGCGCCCAGAGTCTGTTCCTGGTACGTCTTTCTTCGAGAAGCCTGGGGTGCGCGCTGGGTGGAGGGACATTGGCTACTGAGGCGGAGGCAGCGCAGCCACCAGGGACTGAAGGCGTTCGCACCGTCTGCAGACCGTCGCGCAACGGTGATCCCAACTGAGGCTCTCAGGCTACGCGCTAGACGAGGCTTTGGGCCTCGGGATTGATCTTCCGAAGCTTTACAATCGAAACACGGAGACCCAGAGAGGCCGCGGGGCTTCCACAGCCAGGGTCGGCAACTGGGGGCACAGGAGTGGGGTTCGAACCCAGGCCTTGGGGACCATCGCCTGCACGCTGCTCCCCAGGGAGGAGGGATCTGAGCGCTGGGGGCCTGAGCTCCTTTGCTCGGCCTCGCCTGCCCGGCAGGACAGCAAGCTCCATGAGGGCAGCATCCAGTCAGGCCGAAGCACCGGGCACCCTTGGGCTCCGCTAGGGCCCCCGAGCGCGGAGCCCACCTCCTGGCTCAGGGCCGCTCTGCGTATGCGGAGAGCGCACGCCGCGGACGCCAACGTGTCGGATTGCGCTCTGAGTCCCGAGCCGGCCTGGGATTCAGGCGAAGCCGCGCGGACCACCCGGCCGCGTCCAGCCCAGCGCTCCCGAGAGGCGCAGCCCGGAGACCTCGGACACCGCCGCTGCAGCCGCGCCGCACTGCGCAGGCGCGCCGGGCCCGCTCCGCCCCCCGGGTAGGAACCTACAGCGGGCGCGGTGGCGGCGGTGTGCGGCGGGAGGCGCAGACGCCCCTCCTGGGCCCCGGACCCCGGACCGGTGAGTGCCCGAGTGGGCGGCCGAGGGCCGAGGGCCGAGGGCCGAGTGGCGCGTGGAGCAGGCGGGCGGGGCCGCAGGCCGAGGCGGGGACGCACGGGCCGGGGCCGGGGCCGGGGCCGGGGGCGCGGTGAGCGGGCGGGCAGAGGAGGCCCCCGACCCCGCGCGGGCCTGGCCGGCGTGGGGCGATTCCGCGGGACGCTGCGCCGCGGGCGGGCGGGCGGCGCTGCCGGGCTGGGGTGACAGGCCGGGTCGGGCGCGGGGAGGGCCCGGCGCCCCGCCCGCCGCGCTCCCCCGTCTTTGTGCGGCGCGCCCCGCGCACCCGCGGCCCGGTGCGGGCCGGGCGCGGCCGTTGTTTCGGTCCCCGCCCCCAGCGTTTAAATGATGCAGCGCTCCGAGCCCCGCCGGCCGCCCGGGCAGGAAGTGTCGTCAGGAGGCCATTTTTAAAGCCTCCTGCGGGCCTCGGGCGGCCTGGACTCCGTCCGGCCCCGGAGTTGGAAGACACCCTCGGGGGTGGCCCGTCCGCTCGCCCCGCGCGACGAGGTCCTCGTCTCTGGGGACCGGCGCCTCCTTGCCTGGCGCCGCGCCGTGCGCCCTGCGCTCCCGCGAACGAGTGTGCTGTCGCCGAGCGTGCCAACAATAAACTTGAAATCCAGACTGGCATTGTCTTTCGTTGAAGAGGTGCAGTGGGGTCGGGCAGGTTGTCCGGAGAGCCCTGTGCGGGGTGTGGGGAGAGCGGGCTATGGATTGTTCCCGAGGCTAGTGTCACGCCCTGGGCCTCTCCCTGCCTGCCCTTTCTTATCTCCTTTCCTGGGGGGGGGGGGGGCAGTTTAAGGCCAGGGAAACGCGAAGAACATTTCTTAACCGGAAAGAAAAAACCAAAGCAGAGAGTTAGAACATGTTGAGTGCTGGGGTAAGGAACAACTCATCAAAGTAACATTAAAAAAAAAAATAGAAGCCTATTGTCCTGTTTAAAACCGAAGTCCGTTCAGCCGACCTGTTGGGTTGTGTTGAGGCCCTTAAAACCTCATCCCAGGTTGAGAACAGAAATGTTGGAAGCTTCACAGGCCTGTGGCGAGACTATATATTACGTGGAATAAATCAGACATGCAGGCTTGAAGATCGCATGGTTTCTCCTACAGGAGAAACTCAGTGTAAATAAAGAGCAAAATAAAAAATAGAAAACAGATAGAGCTTTTGCAAAATGGAAAGGGACCAGAGGATGGAAAGAGGGGGGATAGGAACACAGAAAGAGAGAAGATTTATTCTCTTCAGACTCTATGATAGATGTGATCCAGTATGTAGTGCAGTGGATACCGATTCAGGTCAAGAGCAGAGGAGGGCCTTTGTCTCTGAGTCACAAATGCAAAGCTCGTCCCCACCCACGACTGTTCTGAAAGCCCACGAAATCTTGGCAGAAACCAATGACATACCGTTTCTTTGCCTGGAGTACCAGTTGAGTATTCTGATTTTTAAATTGTATGACAGTATCTTTAACCAAAGATGCATGTTTTTAAAAAAATTACTTTTCTCTTGGACTTCATGTAGTATCCTTGAAACCTGACAGGTTTTTGTAGGAGTCCAGTTTTATTATGTAGTCCTTAACAGTGTTTCAAGTACAGTCTGGAAAGAACAAAGAACATGACTTTGTTGGGATTCCTTCCTCATCTAATATGATAAACTAGATGTTTAAAAATCCAGAAATGATAGTTCAGTGCATACGCACACACATACACGCACATGCACACACACACCTTTCTCTCCTGGCTTCTTAGCTTGTCAGTAAGAGGATCTGAGCCATGTTTGCACGAGAGGAAGAACAAAGAACATTTCTATTGTTGGCACTAGGAAGGCTGCTGCCATTTCTTTGATTCACTCTTCTCTACCCTTGCTATTGGGCACCATCTGCAGCCAAGCCCTGTGCTGCTAGTTATGATAAGCAGGTTTTTCCTATCAGGCATGTTCTCAAACTGCCTGTTGTCTACTACATCTTTTTTTCTTCTTCTTCTTCTTTTTCTTCTTCTTCTTCTTCTTCTTCTTCTTCTTCTTCTCCTTCTCCTTCTCCTTCTCCTTCTCCTTCTCCTTCTCCTTCTCCTTCTCCTTCTCCTTCTCCTTCCTTTCTTCTTTCTTCTTTCTTCTTCTTCTTTCTTTTATGCAAACCCAGTGTGCCACAGTTTCTAGGATCCAGAAAAGGCAGCTACTACA
Organism: Thryonomys swinderianus; assembly: GCA_004025085.1. Classification (NCBI taxonomy): domain Eukaryota; kingdom Metazoa; phylum Chordata; class Mammalia; order Rodentia; family Thryonomyidae; genus Thryonomys; species Thryonomys swinderianus. The sequence goes on from PVIC010002946.1 coordinate 20,332, forward strand.
GCTTAGCAAATGCAAATGTTCCCAACATTCACTGGAATCACGAGGCTTCAGATTTACCTGGGAACAATTTAAAAGCACATGTGTTAAGCTGCCTCAGGACAGGCATAATGTCTCAGAAACACTTCCCAGCTTATTCTCCTATTTTCTGAAAAAACTTTCCCCACACACCATAGTCGTGCAGCTATCGGACTTAAACCTGAGTGTCTGGCTTCTGTTGCAGGCTCGCTGTGCAGCCCAGCATGCTGAGCGTAGACGCCTACAGCAGGGCCTGAAGTGGTGTTGCCTGAGAAGAAAAGGGCCGAAGGAAGAGCCTCTGTGACCTGTCCCCCCAGCAGCCCCAGTGCTCAGGCAGAGCCCTCGGACTTCCATTCCCAGCTTCACACAGCAGGGTAACAGAAAACAAAGAGTTGAGATTGGATCATGGCAGCAGCCCATTCTGCAACCACAAACCTTCAGACCTATTCCTTGGAAGAAGCTGGTCACTGAAGGCTTACTTTGTAGGTGTGGAGGTAATATCACTGCTCCTGCAGGCCCCTGTCCATCTGACTGGAACCCAGGTGCCCTAGGAGTGACAGGCAGCTAACACTAAGTGAGCACATGGATCAGATCGTTGCTGGAGGGGTCTCTGCTGAAACTAGCCACTTCTTCCACTTTTTGCCATACTCTTAGGGACAGCAGCCCATGGCAAGTGTGGGAATCAGTCAGGCCTGCTCTGTGCTCTCTGCCAGCCCAGGCCAGGTGCTGCCCAGCACATTCAGTTTGGTGAGGATCTAGAAAGTACATGTTCCATCTGACTGGAACCCAGGTGCCCTAGGAGTGACAGGCAGCCCACACTAAGTGAGCACATGGATCAGATCGTTGCTGGAGGGGTCTCTGCTGAAACTAGCCACTTTTTCCACTTTTTGCCATACTCTTAGGGACAGCAGCCCATGGCAAGTGTGGGAATCAGTCAGGCCTGCTCTGTGCTCTCTGCCAGCCCAGGCCAGGTGCTGCCCAGCACATTCAGTTTGGTGAGGATCTGGAAAGTACACGTTATCATACACATGAGATAACAAGGATGTCCCCCAGGGTTACATATCTGAGCAGGTGTGATACTGAGCCTACTTGTCCGGTCACCCATTACCACCTAGGCAGCAACCTTGTACCACCTCCAGTAGAAGATACTGAGCAGACACTGATGTCACTCCAGCCATCCTACATACCCCAACCTCTAATGTTACATGGTTCTCTCTAGCTGCAAATCAGAATCACCTAGGAAACTTTGAATCCCCCAATGTTATGGACTCACCCTGCCCTTCCCCAGATGAATTAAAGCCTTTACAGTTGGGGCTTGGGCATCATTACTTTTAAAGCCCCAAGAATTTCAGTGGATAGTAGCGTAGTCCACTGTCCCAGAGACCTCCTTTAAACATCTTCAGCACTTCTGAGAGGTTTTGCCATCCCATAGTCAAGGCCAAGGGGCAGATACTTAATGTGAAACACTTAACCTATTTCTTCTGCAAAACTCTAGTTTTGCTTTGAGGCAAAAAAGGACGGGGAGAATAACAAAATCTTATATGTCTATTTTAAGCATCTTACGAAATCTCAGGACTTTTGGTGTGTTTCATGATTTAGTGCATTCAGAATTTTATAATATTGTTTGTATTACCCTCATCATTTATCTACTTAGGCTATTAATCATCTTTATTTGCTCCTTAACAGTTCTTTCTTATATAAAACTAGCTATTTTAGATTCCCAAGACTACAACACTGAGAACGCTCTTTCTTTTGAAAGAATTTCCCTTAAACTGTTGAGAGAAAGCCCATAAAATCATTACTTTTTTTCTGTTTTAGTCTCCGTTGATATTCAAGGCAGTACCAAGTCATCCCCAAGACCTGTCAGAGGGGTGGGAAAGAGGCCTGCCCTGGCCTGCCCATCTTTATCTCTTCAGCCTCCCTTGTTAGCCTTCAGATTTCTACTTCTCTTGACCTTCCTGCACTCTTCTCCATGTGAAGGACTCTTACAGAACACGTTAACTTCTGTATTGACGAACCATCCCTTTGCCAGTCACAGAGTGAGTGTCACCTTACCCTCACGTCAGCTGCTGCAAATGGGCATCACTGCTCTGGGTTATGAGCAAGAAAACTGACACGGGTTCACAAGTCTGAAATCACATAGCTGTGTAGAAAGCCAGAGACCAGTATCGGATCTTGTTCTTGCTGTCCCTTTCTGGTCTTCCACCTAGAAGGTTGAGAAATCCCACCAGAACCTTCTCCCCCGCAACCCCCATTCTGCTGTCCGAGCAGCACACTTCATTTCAGAAGGAAAGGCAGGCTCCCAAGATTGGTGTGTTTGTCTGTAGCCTTTGGAAGTATTCTTTTGACATCAAGATGGCATTAGTTTACAGTTTGAAGTGTAAGGTAGCTCAGCATAAAGACGGCAGTGCTTAATTATGTTTTTATCTGGTTAGATCTAGTCAGTTCGTTCCCACCTCATTGAAATGGTCAGAAAAGCTCTTGATTAGGCAGCAATTTCTTTGTCAGTGTCATCTCCAGTTTGCATGTGTAATGTTGAATTTTCTCATTAAGTAGCTATTACTGTTATATGTGTTTCTGGGCACTTAGCAGAAGTAGAATTGATTGAATATTAGGTTACTACACAATCCTAGTTAGAAATCCTTTGATGGCTAAATAGACAAAAGGAGCACATAGATATAGTCTTTGCCTGGCTGTGCCATCAGGGGCCTCATGCATTACCTAGTTTGCTTCTCCTAATCACCTTTTAAGCTTGAAGATACTGAAGTGGTTTCCTTGCCTGGCAATGAGTACAGACAACTCACTTGCCTAAGGTAAGAAATAAGATCAGAGTTTGAATTTGAAACCTATCAGTCTTTTGCTCTTCATGGGTACAGAAGCTACATCCCTCTCCCAGTGATGGATATGGTAGGACCCACATGAAAGGAGGATTTCTGATCGAAATGCCTAGAAAGAGGAGGCAAAGTTTGCTTCTCCTTCCAGAAAGGATCTGATCAGTCAACTAATGCAGAGTTTACTAGGCATTAGCCAACCACTTCTCCTTTCACAGTGACTTCTTGCACAGGACATTCTCTCTCTGCACAGCTGTTTCACAGTATGGCTGACCTTTAAGAGAAGGGGCAAAGTCGGACACAGTGTGCAAACCTGTGTGCCAACATCCTGCCGGGCAGGGGCAGGAGGATTGCGAGTTTGACCCCAACCAGGGCAACTCAGCAGATCAGTTAAAACTTGTTTCAAAATTTAAAATAGTAACTTATTTTTTGAAAAGAGCTACCCATTCAATTCTCAGTCACACACAGAAGAAGGTGAGGAAAAGTTAGGTCAATAACCAGCTCGCACTCGCTTCCTAAGTGAGGGAGTACTCAGTATTGGAGGTTTGGTTTTGTTTTGGTTTTTAATGCGGGACTGAGGAACAAACTCAAGACCTTGTGCTTGCCAGGCAGGCATAGCGCCACTGAGCTACATCCCTGGCCCTGGACGGTTTTTAGCATGATGATTATTCACAGCTGATAACCACTTACCCACTAAAACTAACAGGTTGTTTTGCTCAAGAAGTAAATGCCTTTCAAGAGATCTAAACAAGTATGATTTAAATTATGAGGGCTGATGTATGTTCTGAGAGCAGTTATCAGGGACTAAGAAGTCTGTATCAGTGAGCGGCTTCTTCCAAGCTCAGTTTTTTCCTCTCATAACCCAGTAAGTGTTTTAAGAAATGAGGCATGCAAGTGGAAAACTAGAACGTGCTCCTACAACAAATGCAGGAGCCTTTGCCCAGGCTTTTCTGCAGAGATAGGCAAGACAGTGCAAAGAGCAGATTGCAACACCCGCACATCTCTGGCCTATGGCAGTCAGTTTTGGCTTCTGCTAGAGATGACTCGACTTTGAAAAGCCCACTACCTGCTGCTAAATTATGTGTGGAAGATGAACAACTCAGTGTTGAGTGCACCTCTTCCTATGCCATGAGGTCAGCAATGCTTAAGCTTCTACAAGTGTGTTTATAGTCCTAGGGGACCAAAGGCAGAGGCTTCTGTTAAGGCACCTGGAGTTCACACAGTAGGGAAGGTGTGACACTGAGTTAATGGTGATTTCTTGCATGCCCTCAGTGTCAAGTGCACCCATACACAGCTCTCTTATCAGCCGTGTCTTCTTGTTTGTTAGTCATCAGCCTACTGAGCAGCAACTTGCCAGAGGACAGCCCCACAGATAGTTATACTGCTGTGTCACCCAGGTGGAGGATGCCGTATGCAGGCAAGGCGAGCTCCATACTTAGGAGTGTTCACATGCAGATACCTGCACTATACCCCTCCTCATTCTTCTGTGCTGCAGCTTCTGTTTACCTGTGTCTCGGCATGATGTGACTGAGCTGTTTTCCTTACTCCTGTGGGTAGCTGCAAGCATTTTGTTTTGAAGAAACCTTATATCTTTGCCACTAAAACTTAGGAAAATGGCAGTGTAGAAACGTGGAATTATTTTGACAGTAGTCTAAGTACAAGAATATGCTGTCAGACAGGTGAGAGAATTCACGGCTAGCATAGCCTCCTGCTTCATATTAGCACTTGCTCCAGTGAGTTTGTAAGTCAAGATGTACATGGTTCTTGACTCACTGTGGTTCCACTTAAGATTTTGTGACTTTACAGTGGTGCAAAAGCAGTATCCATTCAGAAGAAAATACTTTGATCTTGGTCTTTTCCCAGGGAAGTAATAAGCAGTGCAGTACTCTCTTGCGCTGCTGGGCAGACACAGTCATGATTGAACAGCCAGTGCTGTGCTCTACAGTACACTGTGTTCCATAGGTTACATGAGATGTTCAGCACTCCCTTATAAAACAGACTTTGTGCTGGATAATTTTTCCCAGCTACAAGCTAAGGTATAGCTATTGTAGCATCTTTAAGGAAGACTGGGCTAAGCGGTGGTGTTCAGTAGGTCAGGTGTTTTACGTGCATTTTTTACTTGGACTGTTTTCAATTTTTGATGGGGTTGCTGTGCTGTAACCCCATTGTAAGGAGAATCTATAACTGCTTAGATAGTTCTTGAGCACTCAGTTCTCGGGCACTCAGGGCCTCCTGATTCTCTGAAGACTTTTCTTTTTCAGGACACTCTTCTTTCAGATGGTGGTAATCTTGCCATGTGTCCCTTTTGACTTGTAAAAAGAACAACACCATCACATTTCTGCAAGAACTAGAGAGAAAATGGTAAAAATGTTTCCCATAATGTTTGAAGAACATTGGAAGCTGAGAAAGGTGCCAAAAAAATGAAAGTGTGCAAATGGAATACTGATTTGGATGGAATAGAGAAATTGTCACATGTATCTTGTTGCTGTTTTGGCGAAGTACTTAAAATTAGTATACATATAAAGTTTTATGTTGAAACAGTCAATGAGCATGTTGTGCTGGACCCAGTTAGTAAATCAGTTTCTTTTCTCAACCTAAAGCTGGTAGATGAGAACTGAGATTTACATGATTGAGATGCAAGTCTTTGGGACAGAACTAAGGACCAAGGCTGGCAGGATAGAAGAGATAATGCAGGTTAACAACTGGCCTGCTGAGAGTAAGTTAGATTTTGCAGCTCCAAAGCCACGGTTGTAAGAAAGTTACAAGGAAGTCAATTTCAGTTTCATTGAAGGATAATTCATTGAAGGAAAGCTGTTTGAAAGTGAAATTTCCTGCCCAAAGAAGGAAACTTGGCATTTAGAGTACCAGTGGTGTGTCATCTGCTGGAGATGTTTCGAGGATTTAAGGTGGCTAGAAGCTGCATTTCCAACCCTGCATTTCCATTGGAATTATTTGAGGTTCTTCTCCCCTCCCATCTTCTGACTTGGATACACTAGCTTTAGGATGCAGCCCAGGAATGTCTGTTTTAAGGTGAGCCTAAGGCCCTTCCGGATCTCAGACCCCTGTTTCGGATCCTGCATCACTGAGGAAGCCTCTGCATTTGATCTTTGGACTTGTGGCTTTCTCAACCTGCCACTGTAGCTTGAAGTTCCTCCACTTAGCTAGGTGAGAATGCAGCATGAGCACATGGATGAGAGGGCTGTGCTGAGATGCCAAGTCTGGTTTCCAACAATAAGCAGCATCAGGCAAGGCTTAGCAATCCTATAGACCTCTCCTGCCTTTAATAGATGATACCCACACTTGGTGTGCTTGAGGTCACTTCAAGATGAGCAGAAGTTCAGGCTGTCGCCTCTGCCTTCTCTAGACCCAGTACAAAATAAAATATGTGTGACAGCTTTCCCAGTGACTCTTCTGAAAGGCCTAGCTGGTGTTGTAGTGGGAGTGCAGTAGAATAGAAAACCCTTGTCCTTGCCAGTGTTCATCTGGTTGCCAGTTCAGGGTGTTCTTGTGCCCTGTCCAGAGGCAGGAATTTATTTGAACATGGAGGGGACAGACAGCACTTAACAGCCCCCCAGGCCCTGTCCACTGGATGCCCAATAATCATATGTAGTCAGCAGGTCCGAATCCCTAGGTGTCATCAGGACAGAGTAGCGTGCTAAAAATTGCTTTTGAAAGAAGGTAACTGTCATTAGAGTAGAATTAGAAAAGAGAACATTACAGCAGAATGTTGTGATCAAGTGGGGTCAGGTTCATTTAGTACTTTCCAAAGTTGCTTTTAAAGGGCAAGTTTTAGGCCACATCTGAATAAGAAGCAGTTGTTAGTTCTGACCCTGCAGAAAGACTTTTCACCTCCCTGTCCTGGCCTTTCAGGCCAGCTTTGTGTCCTTAGCCAGATATCTCTGTGCCCATCATAGAGCCAACTGACGGCATGCCTGTGTGCCCCTTGACACTTGGAGATGGACTTGAAACTGCCAAGGGCTTTCTTACCCTCTTAAGCATCATCGTCAGTGAGCCAGCTCTGTGGGAGGGTATACAGAAATGTTCTTAGTTAAATGTTCTTAGTTAATTTTAATTACATTAAGGAAAAATGGAGGTTGAAAAGATGCAAATGGTTTTAAAAAGACTTGTAGCCAGTTTCATGGTAGCGTGGTGTTGGTTTGGCTCTTAACTCACTGTGGTCTGAAAGGAAGTCTCTTTAAAGCTTATGTAAAAATTAGCTACTGTGAAACATGTGGACTGTGCGCACTGGAAAACTGAGGTGGGCACTCTAGAAAACATTGGTCACACTTGCCTGAGTCCAAGCTGCTCATGGTCTCCTTGTTGCCATTGTTTCGTCCCTCTCAGGTTCTGGTCCTCACCAGCAGCTCGAGTTAGCATATCAATCAGGTCATGTCCTGCCATGCTCGCTCGTCTCTCACCTGCTTCTTTGTCTCGTGTTGAACAAAAGCTGCAATTCTATGCCACAGAGCTACAAATAGTGATGGTGAACCTTTTAGAACTTTGATAACTTACAGCTGTCTGCAGCATATGTGCCATAGGTTTGCCACCACTGTTATAGATCATTCCCTGCCTTGTTTCCCTTTCCCTCTGACCATGTCTACAGCTGTCCATCACCTACTTCCAAGTGCATCAGGCTTATTTCTCCCAGACCTTGGCTGTCTCTCTGCTTGAAACTTCCTTTTTCCAGATGCCCACAGCAGTCACTTCTTGGTTGCCCCTAGACCTCTGCTCAGGTGTCACTTACCTGATATGGTTTTCCCAGTTCTCACCTGCACACACCAGCTCTCCACACATGCTTAACACACACTTGCTGTCCTTGCCTGACTTCATGGTATTTTTTTTCCAGTTATCTTAGCCACTGCTTGACAGTGCTGTAGTGTAAAGTTTATGAGTGTAAGGACTGATTTGCTTTCATTCACTGCCTTGTAGCCATTAGGATAATGTTGGGCACTTAAAAGATACTCAGTAAGATGCTGACACAATAATTATTTCTGCCTCCCTAATATTGTCAGTTTACTTGTGATGGTAAATTTGAGTGTGTAAGTGAGAGCTGGCCCCCAAGCTGAATGGAAGCAATATGACTACTTCCCTGGATGAATTAACATAGTAGAACTGACAGCATCCTGCACCAGACTATGTGATGCTTGTGTAAAATTGTACTTGCACATCACTAGGATGTGCTCACCAGCATTGGCCAACAACTGTTCTATATGACTGCTGTGATAATTTCTTTCCAGCACGGCTGTCTAAAGTGGTGACTTTACAGGACTCAGTTTGAAAATTTCCAGTTTAACTTAGTTGCTAATTATGTTGTGTATATGTTACTAAAACTCATGTGTAAAATCAGTGTGAGATTTGGCATCAAATTCTTAAGGGCATTGAATACAGGATAAGCTTGGTAATAGCTTAGTTAATCTTATATTCTTCTATTAATTGTGTTTTATGACTTTATTTTCCTGTAGTGACACCTGGACTACCAAAAAATTGAGAGCAGTCCCATTTTGGATCATGCACCTCCAGTGTCAGTATACAAAAAAAAGTTATTGAGCATCACCAGGAAAAGCAGGCAGCTGCTTTCTCTCAGTCACAAAGTATGTTGAAAGATGCCTCAAAAGGATTCAGCTTGTGAGTCTTTCTGAATTTCAGTCAACTGTGTTTAGAAATGCAGATAAAGAAAATGAAGGATATCGGAGAACAGTTGTATGCTACACAAATGAATGGCGGACACAGCTCCTTGACCATGTCACCCAAACAGCCTAATTCTAGTAGAGCGACTCGCCCAGATAGACAAGAAGCACAAACCCTCCTGTACCAAGGCTCAGAGGCAGAGGCTCCCTTGATGACCATTGCCACATGTGTGAAGTGCAAAAGTGTTCACAAAATCCCTCTTCAGGACTTGAAGAAAGACACTGGCGAAAGCCAAAAGGAAGACAAATATGTCTGTCTCAAATGCAGCATTCATGTATCTCCTCCATGTTTTCACTTTGTGAACAATAATCCCAGTGCTAGCCATGTTGGAAATAACACTGAAACCATCTCAAGTCCTGTCAACAAATTTAAGGTAAGGAACTTTAAGCCAGGGAAATATTATTGTGATAAATGTCGGTTTTCTACAAAAGACCCACTGCAGTACAAAAAGCACATGCTTCAGCATGAAGAGATTAAATTCATTTGTTCTCACTGCAGCTACATATCATACACAAAGGGAGAGTTTCAGAGGCATCTGGTGAAGCATACAGGCATTTTCCCTTATCAGTGTGAGTACTGTGACTATGGTGCTATTAGAAATGATTACATCGTGAAGCATCGGAAAAGAGTCCATGAGAGGGCTGGGGCTAAACGGCCACTCAAGACTGTTGGCAAACTGGAGCCAAAAAGAATCAGCGTTTCAAGACAAAACACAGAACTTTTAAAGGCTCCCAGTCCAAGGACTACATTTCAAAATAAGCTGTCTAATCAGCTTTCAAGGTTCTCTCTCCAAGCAAATAAAGACAAAGTGCACAGCATCATGCTGCTACCTGAATCAAAAGAACACCAAAAAGACGTAGTGTGCGTCCCAAATAAAATGACCCTCCCTGAAACTAACGAGGTCGGTCTATTTGAGAACAAAAGTGTGGAAGTAGAAGTGTTGTCTCCTGCAAAGGAACCCGTCCAGCCAGGCGTGCCATTGACGGTAGTGGCCCCATCTGAGCTTGTTGTCCCTGCGAACTGCTTAGCCCAGTTGATAGATGTGAAGGTTGTCAATGGCACCCAGCAGCTTGTTCTGAAATTGTTTCCACTGGAAGAAAATAATCGCCTGGAAGCTGACAGGGGCGATGGAGGTAATTCTGAGCATACAACTAAGGAGAAACGTTCAAATGAACAAGAAAAAATACTTGGTACTGAAAAAACAAAGTCACTAACAATTGAAGGGAATGTTGGGAAACTTTTGGGCATTGATAGTCTTCAATCTTCAGTTCAAAAGCAACTTAAAAATGTGAAATGGGTAAAGTCTTACGATTTTTTCATGTCAAACTCTAGTATGCACAACTATAGAGAATCCTTTTTTAATTCTGATGTGGTTGAGGACTTTCAGAGAAGAAACAGTTTGTACACACATAGAACCACTTTTCCTTCTCTTGCCTTAAAAGCCCACTCTCCGCCATCTGTAGTAAAAAATAGTGTTTTGTGTGGTCTTGGACCTACATCAAACCCTTTTCCATATAAAGCTGCTGCTGCTTTTGCTGAAGACGGAAGAAACTTACGCACTGACTCCCAGCAGTCATTTCCTCTTACTGCATGGCCTGCAGCTATTTCCTTTTCTGGAGAAAAGAGTGTACTGCCCTTAAGCAAAAATGACTTAGAACCTAGAAGTAACAGTAGTATTCCTGTAAGAATGGTTTCCTCTAATAGAAAGCTGGAAGATAATCAGACAGAGCAAAACAAGATAGTTTCAAATGTAGGTCAGATTTCCTCTCCACATAAAAGTGAGTATTTACACATAAATATAACTGGAGAAGAAAGAGTATCATCTCACCAACCTGGGGAAAAGGCTATAGAACTGAAGGATTCTGAAAGGACTAAGGACACTTTTGATGGCCCAGTCATCTCATCAGTGTTTTCTCTGAGCTCCGGATCTGAAAATGTGCCAGAAGGTATTAAGTGGAATAGTTCAACATCTAAAATAAAGTCAATTGAGCTGTTGCGCAGAAAGATAGCACAGTTGATTGAATCCTGTGGCAAGCCTTCATCTTTGTCTGCAAACGGTATACATCGGCGTTCTATAGGGCAGGCATCGAAGGTAAGTGCAAAAACAACCTCTGAGTATATCAAAGAAATTAATGTGTCACTTACTGGCCCTGGGCCTTCCACGAGTGTGCTCCAAAAGCCTCAGAGTGAAGTTGCTGTTATTGGCAAGGGACAACTTACACAGCAGCAGATCTATCCGCAGTTCACCAATGTAAGTGACGGGAGAGCTGAAAGCAGAGGGACCAGAAAGGCACCAGTGGCTACTCCAGTGCTGATCCCCAAGGGGGCTGTGTTAAGGGTTCTCAACTCCTCTGAGGACGCTCATATCATAGAGGCCACCTGCGATGCACCTGTTGCCATTCCTTGCAGTGAAGCTCATTTACCAAAACCAGTCCCAGTCCATCCTGTGAAACAGTCAGACTCAGGCTTGCAGCCTTTGGTGAGTGAAAGCAGCCCAGCAGACATGTCCTGGAGCCTCGAGACATCTCTTCGCCCTAAACCAAGAAAAGAGGATGCCGTCTGCAGCACCGCGCCTAAGAAAACTGGGCCCATGCATGGGCAACATGGGAGGCTGCTCTCCAGAAGTCTTCCTGGGAGCAGAAGTAAAACCAAGCAAGTAAATTCATCCAAGAAGAGGAACAAGATTCAGCCTGAGTCTAGCCGCTGCCTCAAGGATCCTTCCATTTTTCAGGTTGCGAGACAGCTTCGACTGGTAGCAGTTAAACCTGACCAATTGATTAAATGCCCCCGTCGGAACCAGCCTGTCATCGTGCTCAATCATCCTGATGTTGACTCACCAGAAGTGACAAACGTAATGAAGGTAATCAACAAGTACAAAGGCAACGTCCTGAAAGTGGTTTTGTCTGAGAGGACTAGGTGTCAGCTGGGCATTCGACGGCATCACCTAAGACTCACCTACCAGAACACAGAGGAAGCTAGCCAGATTAAGAGGCAAATGATGTTGAAGATGAAACTAAAAAAAGTTCATAAGAACAACTACCAGGTGGTGGATTCCTTGCCTGATGACTCATCACAATGCATATTTAAGTGCTGGTTTTGTGGGCGGCTCTATGAAGACCAGGAAGAGTGGATGAGTCATGGCCAGCGACATTTGATAGAAGCAACTAGAGATTGGGATGTTCTTTCTTCCAAGGGCAAATGAGTAAAAATATGGCATTTGAAGCAAGTTGTTTTTCCTTTGATTTGAGATTTCCCCCTCCCAGATTCAGTAGAATGAGGATTGTTAATTCTTCAGAACCACTGTAGAGATGTTGAGAGGACATGAGGAGGTATTAGAAGCCCCTGGAATTGTCCACACAGGTGGATGCAGTTCTCTAGAGAAATGTTGTAAAACTGCCAGTGGGATTGGAGATTTTGTTTAGTGCCCTTATTTCTAAGTAGATACAAACCTTTATCCATGCAGAGGAGCAAGTTTAGAATGTTTGACACACGCTCCTCCTATGAATGCTACTGAAGAATTAAGCCTACATCTTGGTGTGCACCAAACACTTTGTTTTTTGCTTAAACTCCTCTCCAGAATATTTGCTACATAATGAAAATTACATTTTTTACATCATTAGTTAACTTTAAACTTGGTATTAGAAAAATAACTATCCTTTTTAAATCGTCCCCATTCTCTGATTCTCATTTTTCATGTAGCACTGAATTTTCCTATTGTTGGCTGTTTCAAGGAATGATTCCAAGGATTTGCCTGCATTTACTGCTTAAATGAGTGTTAAAATTTTCAAATATTTTGCTTTGGCTTTCTTTTAAAAATTTTTGACTTGTGACAATTGGTTAGGGAATGTGCCTTTAAAAAAAGTTGGAGGGAAAAATATCAAAAGAAAATCTCTTTGCCTATAACACTCCCACAGCATGAGTTAAATGGCCAATTTAAAATGTGAAGGAACAGGTTTCCTACAACACACATACACCCTTGGGAAGATATTTGAAGGTAGGCTTGTAAAGCAGACTAGGAAAAGCGTCTTAACAGGACTTGGTTTTCACCCAGGGACTCCACCCGAAACTGGGGGACACTGGCTGTCCTGGATCACTAGAGATCTCAAATGCTGTCCCTGGGCCAGTTCTTCCTCCACGTTGCCTGTTTTCTGAACAGGTTCCATTGTGGAATAGGACAGCTTCTCTATCTCTTCTCAGTGCTTTCCTTCTGTGCCTTTTAGGCTTGAGAAGACTTTCCCCCAGGTTTTTCTAGAAATCAATGAAATTGAAATCCCCTACTGTCTTTGTCAAAATCCCAGCAGACACTACCCCTGGTTTCAGTACCAGTAGCAACCTGCTGATGATGTAGCTTAACCAGTCACACTTCCCTCGTGCTCATCTCTCCTAGGAGGACTTCCACTCCCATCCCCACCCAGACAGCAGGACTCTCACTGACCTGCAGGGCACCTGTGTATGTGAGCAGGTACACAGCTTGGCGAGCCAAGCTCAAACTTGAATTGTAGTCTTCATTGGCCCAGGCAGCTGTGCAGATGGCTGAGTCACAGGGCAGCATCCCCTGGCCTGCCTCTTCCCTGGGGTACTTACTGATACAGTAAATGGAACACGGAGAGGGGACCGTGACAACCAAAAGGATATCGGCGATTTCTAACTTGATCGGTGATTAGTTGAAGGCTTATTCTTTTAGTTATGTTTTTCACATGGGAAAGTCTTAGATTATCCTTTGATGGGTGGGATTATACTCCTTTGAAGTTCTCATCACTAATAACTCAAATTTTTTCAGTATAAGATTGTTAAGTTGATTTTATTAAAATTTAAAATTTACATTTATATATATGTGTCTGTACACATATAAGTATTTTTTACCACATGAAAATTTCAATAGCTAATTTTCTGGTTTCCTATTTTATAATATGTGGGCTGGGAAAATGTACATTTTTATATTCCAGAAATAATTTATTTTGGAAGTACATTTTTATAATGGTTTGATCTCATTTTTAGATAATGAAAGCACAGTGAGTAATGGGGTCTCATTTTTATGAACAAACAGGAGTAGAAACCCCTATGGATCATTTTACTACAGCGTTCGGTCCTGGTGCGTTTTTGGTGCTTTGTGGCTGGTCGGTGGTGTCGCACCACTTCACAATGAGATGAAGAGCATTCCGAAGTTTTACCCATGTTGCAGACTTGTGCCCTCCTGCATGAAAGAGATCCAAGATAGAAAGAGGAGGAGAGGGAAAGCCTGTGACTTTTATTTTATTCTATACCTCACCACCTAGCAGCTTTTTCCTGAATGGCTGGGCTGAGAGCCAGCCTGGTCAGTATTTAGCATCAGCTTAAAATATTTACAATTCACAGTATCAGTTGTTGTTCAAGTATTACCTAAAACACATTTTTGAGTACATATGTGAAATTGAATTTTGTGAGTAGAATATGTAGCAAAGCTTTTGGGGATTTTTCAGGATTGTAATACTTTTTAAGCAGTTAAAAGGTATTCCAGAAGTCATAAAAATGAGAAAGCAGCTGGGTGTGGTGGCTCACACCTGTAATCCCAGCACTAGGGAGGCAGAGACAGGAGGATTGCTGAGTTTGAGGCTTGCCAGGGCTACATAGTGAGCTCAAGGCCAGCCTAAACTACAAAGCAAGACTCTGTCTCAAAAAAAAAAAGAAAAACAGAAAAAATGAGAAAGCAGAAGTGGCTGTCTTCCCCAAATAAAGAGCTTTAGAAAGTAGCTTGTTAACTGTAGGTAATGTCATGAAGTGAACACATTTCTAACAAAATTGGAGGGAGTAGGGGCAGAACTGTGTTGAGTACTTGTGTACTCTGACCTTAATTTTGAAGGATCGTTGGTCACTACATGTTAGTAGTACTAATAGAATTATTTTAAACATTTTTTAAAGTAGGTTTTACTTTTAGGGGCCAGAATGGAGATGACCTTGTTATATTTATGATAGACGCAGGTAAAACTTTATAAAAACCTACTGACTGTGTGTACTCAATAGATTATATTTTATTCAAATTTTTATTCCCAACCCAAACATTCTGTGAGCCCCTCCTATGGGCCGGGCGCCGTTGGCTGACCTAAACTGAACACAGTATATTAACCCTCAGAAACTCCAAACCTTTCTCTCTAGGACTTTTTATTATAAGCCATCCCAGAAAGTGAAGATGTGATGCTGCTCAGACTTTGGAAAACTTTTGAATCTGTGAATGTCTGTATGAGCAGAAAACAAAACTTTGTATAACATGTTAAGCATTATTATAATTCCTGTGTTAACAGTCTGCGTCTGCTGCTCTGGTTTTGAAACACGTTTGGATATAGACATAGAGGTTGGAGTACATTTTGTTAAATAAAGTAACTGTAAGAATTTTTTCTGCCCTTTATTTCAGTTGCTAAGCAAAGTGGCTATGTACTACACAGCCTGGCTTGTATGACACATATCCGAGCACATAGGCGTGCTTCTGTATGACACAGGTGTCCTGACTCTTCCAGGGTCTACTTGAGTTATAGGCACATCAGACTGGTAAATTGTGCATAAACTAGTGGAAGCTGGGCTACTCTTGTTTTGACTTATGTTCACAAGAACTTCCTGTTTGGGTAAGTGGAGATTTTCCTATGGCACTCGGCAGCCTGAGCAGAGAATGTATGTGGGCATTTCCCCTCCCGTCCATGTCTAGCCTCTCAAGCGAGAGGGGTGGAACGAATTCTGAAGCAGTCCAAGCCCCTGGACCAGGACAGTGTGGATGTACTTTTCACATCATCCTCTGTACTTTCGTCCACATATACTTGGGAAGGAGTATAAGGGTATTTGAAGAATGCTATGTAATTAGGGAGGAAGAAAGCAAGGAAGAAAATGGGACTTAAAATGAATTATTGGCAAAGCCTGAGGAAGAGAAATGTCAGTTGGTTAAATTTGGGAATTTATTATGTGAGTTGGATGAGTCATCCTTGAGTACTACAGATTCATCTATGAAGTTACCACCTTTGGCAGTGGTTATTTAGAACAGGTTGAATAAGGCAGTGGGAGCCCGAAGAGGAAACTGTTTTAGGCATGGCCTATGAGGGAAGGCTGAGGATAGGGAATAGGTAGATGTGGACTAACAAGCCACAGGGCTAGAAAGTGATGTCACTATATTTCTAGGGAAATCTTTGCTTTGCAATAGCTAGAGGCTACTGCCTTCTGAAGGTTCCAGCATCCATCAGAGAACTTTATCAGGAGGACTTGCCACATCAAAGAACTTAGACCAGGGGCTAGGGATTTTAGCGCAAGTGGTACTGCTTCTGTCTTGGAAGCACAAGGGCTGGAGTTCAATCTCCACTGCTGAAATTTAAAAAAAAAAAAAAAACCCTTAGACCAGTACTGTGGAACAGAAATGTGTGAGCTGCTTTGCAGCCACTCTGACAGAACAATAAAAGAGTGAATTATTGTATGATTTAACCCGATTACATTTAAAATTTTTAAATCAGCATGAAATTTACTGAGATGTGCACACTTTTGTTAAGAATTTTAAAACCTGGTGTGCATTTCACACTTAGACTATATGTTTCAATTTTGATACTAAATTTTCCATTAAAAGCAGTCCTGCTCATTAATGGAAAAACATTTAACACTTTCAGATTTTAAATGGATCCAAACATTTAGTGTCTCAGTCATTCATTGAGTTTTAAGTGTCCATGTGGATCGTGGCTTCTGCACTGCGTGGTTTAGGAGGAAGAAAACGTGCAGTACTGTAAATATTAGTGCCTAAGCCTGATGGGAAGCACTGGATCTTATGTATCTGAGACTCCATTTAGATATGCTAGGCTAAGTTTCACTGACTTGCATTTTTGGAATACCAGTTCTATGCCGGATTCACTATTCATATCCAGTTTTATTTCAAAGTCTATATCCTAGAAAAGGTGTTTGCACCTGGTGATTTTGAGATTATTTATCATTTATTTTCCCATCCCACTTGGTCAAACCAAGCAGATGTTTGATTTTCATTCATGGAACAAAAGGGATCCAGCTCCCCACAGTCTGTCAGGGATCCAGGCTCGGGGAACGCCCCTTCCTGTAACTGCAGTCTGGACCACCGTGTGTCTCCATCGCTAGCGCAGAAGAGCAAGGGGAAGGGATGTCACACATTTCCGCCCATAATCGCGGTTTCCCAAAGAGGCCTTTGCGGCATCATCTCAGGTGTGCCCGGGCGGCGGTGTTGGGTAGCACTGGTGTCTAACACCAGGTAATAAGTAGCGCGAGTATTAGAGGACTATAAAAGGCAGTCCTCTGTGTGGAGAGTCTTGGCAGTCTGACAGCTGTGACATGCTCACAATCTGGTTAGAGTTGGTGAAGATACGGATAATGAAAAGTTCACTATAATAGTTGACAGTACCCAATTTGAATAAGTCCTATATTGTGTTCATTTGCATTTCTCTGACTTCTAATGAAACTCTACACTTTTGCACGTGTTTATTGACCATTAGAGTTTTCTGTCAGTGACCTGCAAGATAGCCTTCATCTATTTTGCTACTAAAATATTCATTTTAAACGTTTCAAATAAATTTCCCTCACTTTTTGTGTTTTTTTGTGTTTTATTTTAGAGATCCTTCTCTAATTTAAAGTAAAAAGGATAGTCCCACATGTTAAATTTGATAATAAAAGCAAACCTCCACATAACAAAATACAAACCTTAACCAGCCTTCACTGTTTTCCTTTTATAAAATAATTTGAGTTTATTCGTATATTTTAGGAATACATTATAACCACATTTCTCATTCAGAATTTGTGCCTGTACATGATATATCTTGATTCTTATTTTTTCCCATTCGCCTCCCCTCCCTTCAACCCCCCCCCACCCTTATATACATAAGACTTCTTGGGGCCGGAGATTTAGCTCAGTGGTTCCTGCGCCTGCCTCACAAAAGCAAGGTCCTGAGTTCGATCCCAGTAACCACATACAGTGCTGGGCGTGGTGATTCATACCCACCAGCAATCAGTGCCACACCCCACAATGCTGGGCGTGGTGGCTCACGCCTGTAATCCCAGCACTTGGGAGGCAGAGACAGGAGGACTGCTGAGTTCGAGGCTTGTCTGGGCTACATAGTGAGCTCAGGGCCAGCCTGAACTACAAAGTGAGACCCTGTCTCAAAAAAAAGAAAAGATTTCTTTACATTTTTCCCTTTCATCAAAGTTTTTCTTTCCCTTCTTTGTTTCCCCTGCTTCCCACCCATTTCCCCTTTGAATATTTTCTTCCTATTTCACAATATCTTTTGTACATTCTGGCCCTCATTTACACCTTCAGTTTCTCACACTAGAGAAACGATAGGGTATTTACATAGCCATCTCCTATTTCACTTACAAGTCTTCACTTTTAAGTTTACAGAAATCACATTCAAATTGATCTGGATCTAGATATTTTTCCCATAGGAAAAAACACATAACTCAAATGAAACTGATATCCTTGGAAGCCCAGTCTACATAGACTGTTCTTGCACTTATCCACACGCTCCCTGCCCCAGGGTGTAGCTCCCGTTTCCAGTTTCTTATGTGCAAGACTGTGGCTGGATCCCTTGTGGCTCCACAACTCTGTGTGCTGTGACTCTTCAAAGCCAATGTCCTGTTGACACGGGTGTACACAGACGACAATGCCACGCTATAGTGATGTTCTTAGCTGTTCTTGCTCTGTGTTCTTTGTCATACATTTTAAAATCTGCTGGTCAGACCTTGTTGAGATTTTGATGAGAAGAACATTAAAATTTTCAATGGCTACGAGGAAAAGTGGCACAAATGGGGACATGCTCTCCTGTTTGCTCTGATAATTTGCTTGAAAAAGTAATAAAGTTCAACCAGGCTGATAACATTTTATAATCACTCCCTTCATTTTGAGGAAAACGTCTCATTTGCAACTATAATAGAAGCCATGAAAAGGGAAAAGTCATCATGTCATTTACAAATGAGAAGTTTCAGCAAAATTGCCAAATTCAGTGTGTTAATCAATCAACTTCCTAGGCACCTGAATGTGCGCGGTTCCGGCAGGATCGTCCCTGCCACTCCTCTTCGTCAGTTCACAGGAAGTTCAAACCAGTTTAATATGAAATAAAAGAGTGCCTTGCATTTGCTAGGCACACTAAAGACTACCACCTAATGTTGGAAAAGAGAAAAATGTTCAGTTTCACTATTTCAAAAAGTATTATTTGCAGCCCGGAGATTTAGCTCAGTGGATCCAGCACCTGCCTAGCAAATGCAAGGTCCCTGGTTCGATCCCCAGTAACCACATACAACAATCCCGGGCATGGTAGCTCATGCCTACTGGCAATCAGTACCACATACCTCAAATACCGGGTTTGGTGGCTCAAGCCTGTAATTCCAGCACTCGGGAAGCAGAGGCAGGAGGATTGCTGAGTTCAAGGCTTGCCTGGGCTACATAGTGAGCTCAGGGCCAGCCTGAACTACAAAGCGAGACCCTATCTCAAAAAAAAAAAAGCATATTTGGCATAGATTTTTTGGAAGATACTCAGTTTAAGATAATGCCCTTGGGCCAGAGGTTTAGCTCAGTAGTTCCGGTGTCTGCCTCGCATGTGCAAGGTTCTGAGTTTGATCCCAGTAACCACATACAACAACACTGGGTAGGTGACTCATGCCCACCAGCAATCAGTACCACATACCACAGTGCCAAGTGTGGTGGCTTATGCCTGTAATCCCAGCACTCAAGAGGCAGAGACAGGAGGATTGCTGAGTTCAAGGCTTGTCTGGACTACATAATGAGCTCAGGGCCAGCCTGAACTACAAAGCGAGACCCTAGCTCAAAAAAAAAAAAAAAAAGATAGTTTCCTTGCACTTGGAGATTGCTTGAATTTTCATAGCTATATTTATTAAATTTATATGATGAGTTATTTTTCTCTCGTATGTGTTACTTAAATACATTTTCTCATATTGATGAAGCCTCCTTTATTTCAGGGAGAAACACTATTTTGTCATGATCTATTTATATATATATATATATATATATATATATATATATATATATATATATATATATATATACACTGCTGGGTTTGCAGATTTAATCTTAGCATTTTTATATCAGGATTGGCCTGTGATTTCCTCTGTAATTACTATGTTCTTTATTATCATCATCGAAGTTATATTACACCTACTGTCACTTCCTGTCCTAGGCAAGCCATCTCAGAAAATAGCAGTCAGTGGCCAAACACAGTGAGCCACTCACCCCACCCACGAGACATCCCGGGCGAGACCTTTCACAGACAAGGGGAAGCATGGATGGAGCCCAAGGAAAGTTGGGGCTAGAAAGTCTTGAATACTGATTTGATCTCTATCATGGTTATATATTTTTTCAGGTTTTCTATTTTTTTCTTAGGCTGACTTTGCTACTCTATTCTGTTTGACATCTCCAGAAAAAAATATATGCAGTAGTGATGTTCTTTTGACATAAATGCGAGTCAGATGATGCACCTTTATTATTTTGTGAGACAAATGAATCCATGTGCTAATGTCTTAGGCAGCTCAGGCTGCTATCACAGAAAAATGAACAGCTGTTCTTAGTAAACTAATCAATCCTTGGTGTTTTCACAATTTTGGAGGCTGCAAAGTCTAAGATGATGGCTCTAGCAGATTGCACAACTACTGAGTACCTGTTTCCTGGATCACTGTTTTCCAGAGGCAGGTGTCCTAGTCATTTTCCTGGACACAGTAGAGTTGTTGGAGAGGTTTATTTCTGCTCAGAGTTTCAGCCCGTGGTTGGCTGGCTCCAAGGCAGACACAGCCTATTGGAAAGGTCTGATGATGGGAGCCAGGAAGCAGAGGGAGAAGCGGCGAAGCTGAGACAAGGAGACAGATTGCCAGGTGCTCAGTGACCCCCTCCACCAAGGCTCCCACTGCTAACAGTCCATTAGCTATAGAGCCCTTGTAATCCAATTGCCCAGCCTCTGTACATGTGAGCTTTGGGGGACACTCTAGCCCTAAACTGTTACAGTGGGCAAGACAAGCTAGCCATCTCGCTCACAAGGGAAGACACTAATCCCTTTCACAAGCTCCCTGTCCCCAAACCTTAACCACCTCACAGTCCTCACCTCTTAAAACTATCACTCTGAGGATTCAGTTTCAACATACAACAGGAGAAGCAAGCAGACCCTGGTAGCCGCTGTGTGCAGAAATTATATGCCCCTCCACTAACAGAGTCAATTGAGGTTGGAAAGCTTATCTGAGGGAGGTGTGCATTTAAAATGTTCGAAACAATGCTTCATTCATTGTGTGAATACAGCCTGTGATGCCACTAAAATCATGATTGTGGTCATTTTAATCATGCTTGAAAAGAGGAGGAATTAAACAACAGGGCTCTGAGCAAGGGCACTGACCAAGAAATGAATCTTGACCCAGGGCTGGAGTCCATCACTGGCGCTGCTCTCCACAAACCTGCCAGCCTCAGGGCCTGGGGCTGCATTTTGCACAGCTTCAGGACCCAGCATCATGCACGTGGACTCAGCCCCTGGTGGTCCTGGGATGCGCCTAAGCTGGACTGCGCGGTAGGTATGTACATATTCAGGGAGCCCCGAAGTCCTAAATAGAAACACAGTCTTCAGCTGTCACGGACCCCATCCTAGTCATAACAGATTTCATAACAAAATGAAAAGCTGCAGTAAGGGAAGTTTGTGAATCCTGTGTGAGGTCTGCTGCAAATTGGACAGCACCCAGCTAACCTCACCCTGGGAGCCACATCTTTCAGAGCACAGAACATGAAACAGAAGACTTGTCTCCCGAGAGTCTCCTGGATTATGAGGTTTATAGTTGACCTGCTATGAGGAAGTGGGGTCTGACTGGAAGAGGGGGGTCACTGGGTGTGGCCTGGAAGGGTTCATCCCCCTTCCTGGCTCATCCTTCTCACTCGCTCCCTGACGGCCAGAACCCAGCCCCTCTCTTCTGTCACTTCCCGCTGTGCCTTCCCACCATGGAGCCAACCACAGACTAAAACGTGAGCCAGAAACAAAGCTTTGCTTCACACTGTGGGACCCGTGAGACCGGGTGTTGTGTGGCAGCAATGAGGCAAGTCGTAAGACAAGAAGGCTGGAGGAGGATCACTGACTTAATTGTCGCCCCTGAGAGAGGACACGTCACTTCCCCAACTGTCTTCTGCCTGGAATGAGTCAACAGCTTCATCTAACGTCGAAGGCCCTTGGGACACAGGAAGAGAATGTGTGTGGTTTGGTGAACAACAACTCACCACGTTAACTGTTGCTCTGAGCCAGTAATTCATCTGCTCTGTGCCTCAGTTCATTAAGTATTAGCCCAGTTTCAGTACCAAAACTTGCTCTCCTTCAAACGCAGGCTCCAGCATACCTGAGGTTGCCAGAGTTGATTATCCAGAGATCTTAGTTCTCATTTAGAATAAGCAAAGCTGGCTGGTGGAGAATGCAGCCTAGAATAGTCGCTGTTCAAACTTTCTTCCTGCTCTAAACAGATGTAAAAAACAACTGCATCCTTAATTTTGTGATGTATCCCTTTGAACACAATACAGCTGAATGCAAATTTTTGATCTTGTGCCAAAACCCAGACAGCAAGTAATGAATGAGACTGGAGGAGCCTACAGGGCAGCCTCTCCACAAGACAGGCAGGGCTGCCCTAAGACCCCTGCACTTGTCTCCTCCGAAGCCCTTGCCTCCAGGGCCACCCCAGCACTTGAGTCTCCAGCAGCTCCTAGTAACAGTTTAACTTGAAACAGGGTCTGACAGAGCCTTGAGGATAAAATACTAGTTTCTCACAAACGCTTGAGTTGGAGTTTCCTTTCAGCTGAAGTCTCTAAACTCCAAGGTTTTAAAACCCCTGAAGCCTGGGCAGCTATTTCAAGGTCCCTGAGGTGGGACAGAATTATACCTGCCCTATCCCACTTCCAGCCAGAGTTGCCTCAGTTTTACCTGTGGTTGTCATTTTAAATTTGTCTCCAAGGGTTTTGAGGAGTAAAGGAATTCCTGTCTCTTCAGAAAACTCCTAATTTACCCCTTACTTTTTGTTTCAGAAATTATAAAATGGAATTAATCACTTCATTTCTTCTGACCTCAAAATTATACAAGTCTCTGACTTGTACAGATTGTGTGTCACATTTAGAAGGAAAAGGGAGTTCTTTGCAGTCTTTCTTCATTTGGGTAGAACTTTCACTAAGGAATCCAAAAAAGGAAATTGTGATTCAGAACTCAGAGATTTATCAAATAAAAAATGAAAAACCATCACTTAGAATGATTTTTGCCAGTAACTCAAACTTTAGAGACCACAAAGTTTCTTTGAAATGGGACATCACTTGCATGTTCAAGTGTAGTAAGAACCGATATTTGTAAGACAGCCAAAATGACAATAGCACAGCCATAATAAATGTTCTAGTGAAGTATTTTTTAAAGCAAAGTAAAGTTTTAACCAGGAGTTCAGGTAGATCACAGTAATCCTCTTTATTTTCACTATCACTACCACCATCCAGTAGAGCGGGGTGGGCCCTGATTTCAACACACCCAAATCATACCCTCATATGAGCTCTCTACTGTGCTGGCCCCATTGGCTGACATGTTCCCATGCCCTGGCACAGCTGTGGCCTGTGGACCACACAGCATTATTATCACCAGACACACACTCTCCACAGGAAATGTACGGAAGAAACCTGGAAGGTGCTGCCCCTCCCCCCAGGCTCACCACTTCCTAAATCTCTTTCCACTGGGACGCATGTGGGGTGAGACCAGCCAGCCTGGCTGACTGACATTCTAGTGGAAGGTTCATCATGGCACAGCCCTGGTGCTGGCCAAGTTCTGTGTGTCCCTTTGCCCACATTTTGTGCCCAGACACTGATCTCCATGCACTTGGGTTCCCTTGATTTCTGCCTTCCATTTGGGTTTAAAAATCAAATGACACCAGGAAAAAGAGGTCAGAAGTGTTTATTCCTCCAATTTCCTCATTGCCAAGTTCCCTCCAGAAGAGACTTGTCTACCTCACAACAGCCAAAGGCAGAACTGTTGTGATGAACTGTCACACCCACCAGTGTGTGACACGCCAGTGCCGGGCGTGGTGGCTCATGCCTGTAATCCCAGCATTCGGGAGGCAGAGGCAGGAGGATTGCTGAGTTTGAGGCTTGCCTGGGCTACATAGTGAGCTCAGGGCCAGCCTGAACTACAAAGTGAGACCCTGTGTCAAAAAAAAAATTATAAAGACCGTCCCTAGAAAGCAAAGCCTACAGTTCCTGTCCTTCCTCCCCCCAGGCAGGGAAAAGTTAGGGAAGCCATTCCCACGTGGCACACGCCTCAAATGCCACTTCTGTTTCACTGGACCCAGAGGACTCTGGTCTACTCACAGATGGGGGGAGAGTTTGGTGAGGAAGAGCTGGAGGAGAAAGAGGCAGAGATCTTCTCTAACTGTGTTTAAAATATCTCGTGTTTGAAAATTGTACAAAAACATATGACCATGTGGACCCATTGTTAGAAAAACATTTCAGGACCATAGAAGTGCCTCAGAGACATGAGTGTCCCTGCCTGAAGGTTGGGAGGACCCCGTCCTACAATGACACTTCTCAGTGTGGCGGTCACCATGACATTGTAATTTAAGCCTCCTTGGTCACACTCTTATGTGTGCCATATGGTTTCTGCCAGAATCCTTATGGGTGTGTACTCCTGCCTGGGCCGACAAGGACAAACCAAGAGAAACCATTACCCGGCTGCTAGCACTTGCCCAGCACTGTGCTAAGACTCACTGGATATTTATACCTATCCAACAAAGCACTGTGAATCCCATCATGATTTGAACCTGGACTGCTACTTAGTAGTTTTGTGACTTGATGCCTTAGACCATTCAAAATCTTGTTCAGTTTTTTGCACATCAGTAAAGATGGTCCTTTACATAGTACTGTTTGGATATTTTCAAGTCAGAGTAAGGATGTAAACTACTGACCTTAGTTTCTCAGCTCCTACATTTAGAGGTAGGCAAGGGCATACACCCAGCAAGAGGTTGAAGAGCAGTGATGAAAATATTACAAGGAAAGGTAGGAGGGAAATGACATAGACAAAGAGACAAGAATAAAAGCATGAGGAATTGGGGCCGGAGGGTTAGCTCAGTGGTTCCGGCGCCTGCCTCACAAGCGTAAGGACCTG
Source organism: Thryonomys swinderianus (assembly GCA_004025085.1). Classification (NCBI taxonomy): domain Eukaryota; kingdom Metazoa; phylum Chordata; class Mammalia; order Rodentia; family Thryonomyidae; genus Thryonomys; species Thryonomys swinderianus. The sequence goes on from PVIC010002946.1 coordinate 44,981, forward strand.
AGTTCGATCCCCGGTTACCACATATAATGCTGGGCGTGGTGGCTCACGCCTGTAATCCCAGCACTCGGGAGGCAGAGACGGGAGGATTGCTGAGTTCGCGGCAGCTTGCCTGGGCACCATAGTGAGCTCAGGGCCAGCTTGAACTACAAAGCAAGACCCTGTCTCCAAAAAGCAAAAAAAAAAAAAAAAAAAAAAAAAAGCATGAGGAATTATGGGAAATATATCCATGATGACATCATGCAAGTCTTTAAATCTAATAAATACATATCGATTTTCATTACTTACTTTGAGAACACTTATTGAATGTCTACTACAGCCCAAGGAAGACCAAGAAAAAGGGCTGTACACTCACAGATCTTGGATTATATTAATGGAGCGAGAAAACAATGCATTCATTGGTCTGTTTCCATAGGCGATGCCCACACAAAACCAGAGCTAGTAATGTTTGCAGTGTGATCATTAAGATGTTAAGATTCAGATCTAAAACATGCCCACGAAGTCTCATGTGTTTGAGGGTGGGGCTGACTGGAAGAGACAGGTCACTGGGGAGATGCTTTTGGAAGGTTTACCTAAGAGTCACCATGAACTACAGACTCCAGAACTCCTGTGGGCAGGAGAACAAAGAGGACTTTGACAAGACATGCTGGATACACACATGTTGTGCAATGAGCCTCATTCTTCTCTTGGTAAAAGGCCCTCACCACACCAGGCAGACACCATGATTCACAAGTCTCCCACTTTGGCTTTGTTGTTTTCAGTCTCCATCAGGCAAAAGAGGGTGAAACTTAGAACCCACCTTAACTGTTATATGAATACAAGTAAAGATAAAAAATACAGTGAATGTTTAAAGTTTTAAAAGTCATATTGCCATTAATCTCTCTCACTTGGAACACTCATCATAATTGCCCCTTTCTTAAGCAGTTCTGTGAGTCCTCTTCCTTTAGTATCTATGAGGTATGAGCAAAGGCATGGTGAATGCTGCTGCTGAGTGCCATCCCGTGGAAAGGCAGGCTCAGAGAAATACTACCCTGGGCCCTCTTCTGCCTTATTCACTGCAACCAGCACTGTGTACCTTCCAGATCTTCCCTGAAGCCAAACCAGGTCATGTAAATGTATCAGATCTTTTTGGGACATTGCAGCAGCCAAGACAGTACAACTAAAGGCACTCAGCAAAGAGACCTTCCAGAATTGCTTCAGAAATTAGCAAGAATGATAGGATAAGTATGTCTGAAGCAAAGGGGAGTATTTTAAGGGAGAAAGTGGCAATGTAATTTTCACTATAATAATTTATTTTAAAATACATTATATTTTTAATCACGCCTTGGTCTTTGCAAAAATCTGGCTGGAAGCCCCCTTTTTATCTACCCAAACGACATCTTCTAGGACAGCAAAATCCCAGGAAAAGCCGTCTATTCGCTGGGTAAAGTGAGGGTTGTGAGGATAGGAGCCAGAGACCAGGGAGACTGAAATGATTCCCTGGAGAAAGAGACTGTGATGGAGGAAGAGAGAGGTGAGAGCCCTAGTCATCTTGAGTAGGGAAAGGGGAGAAGAGGAAGATTTAATGTGATGGAAGAAGAGATAAGATGGTGATACCATCTTAGAATAGATTTTGAAAGAAAATAATAGATGTAAGGAGAGTTTTGTGTAAAATTTGTCACTGTCTTAGTCCATTCCTGCTGCTATGACAAAATACCTGGGACTGAATAACCTATAAAAAATAGAAATGTATTTCTGATAGTTGTGAAGGCCAGAAGTCAAAGACCAAGGTTGTGTCTGGTGAAGGCTGCTCTCTGCTCCCAAAATGACACCTTTGTGCTACATCTTCCAGACAGGACAAGTGCAGAGTCCTCACATGGGAGGGGGCAGAAGGAATGAGCTCCATGAAGCCCTTTTATTGTACACTAATTCCCCTTATAAGAGCAGATTCCTGATGGCCTAACCACCTCCTGAAAGTCTCTTTCTTAACACTTTCTTAACAGGAATTAAGTTTCAACATGAATTTTGGAGGGACATAGATATTCAAATGATAGGAGTCACATTGTTCAGAACATAAGCTTTTCCTCTCTTTACCACAAAAATGTCCTGAAAAACATCAGTTCTTACCATGTGACATAGAGTTGGAAAAATTTCTGTAAGACACTGGAGTACTGAGTCCTTACAGAGTTTAGCCAAAAGAGTTTGCGGTGAAGATAAAAACCTAGTTTTTCATGCTCTAAGCATGGAGCAAATTAGCAGCCAACCACAGTAAGGGTGGAGAACTGTCCTGAATCCTGATCTGCAGAGGGTTCAAAGCCAAGCAAGAGTAAGTCGCTTGTGGTTTCACCGAGGCACAAATTCAAACTGGTGGCTTTGTGTTGTGCCAGGCAGGGTCTCCTACCTCAGGTGAGGCCTCTGGTCTCTCCTCCAGTTAACTCCAAGCCCTTACTTACCTGGTTCCTCTCCTGCAGCTCCATCTCTCATCCCAATCCCATTGGGTTCCCATTCATAGATCCTGCAGTTCGAGGAGCCTGAAGTATCACTAACACCCACAGCACACACCTCTGTACTTGCTCTCGGAAATCACAGTCGCTGCGATGCTTAGATCTGGTTGAAATCTAAACCATACCTCTAAACATTCATTCTCACAGCCACACCTTTCAGGCCCGTAAAGGCCCTCCTGCACATCTCTTGCATGATGGGCTAATAAAAAACACACCTGTGTTTGAGCACCATGGGAGACCTCTTCAGAGGCTGCAGGACTTGCTTCAGTTGGATGAAGCATGACTTGTCCAGTCTCTCTGTTCAGAAAGGATGAATCACATATTCTTACATAAGAAAACCCCCTTCCCAGTAGTGTGAAACATTCATTTTTATTGCTCTGTGTTGTGCACGTGGCACCAGCAGTATTCACAGATTACTGTTGTGTTTGTAAAATTATATTTAGCCACTAGGAAACATCTCCAACATTACACAATTCATTTTGCTCCTGTATCTTTTTATATGTGGGTGTAGATATGTATATGAAGCCTAGAAACAAGTCTCTGCTTTAGCAACTAGAAAGTTGTCCAATGCTAGATTTGCAATTAGTTTTATTAAAAATTTAATGAGATCCATTTATAGTTTTAATGCTTCTGCATCTAAATAACATAAAAGTAAAGATTTTCTGGGCCGGAGATTTAGCTCAGTGGTTCCATCGCCTACCTAGCAAGCACAAGGTCCCTGGTTCAATCCCAGTAACCACATACAATGATATGATATTGAGCATGGTGACTCACACCCACCAGCAATCAGTACCACACCCTACAATGCTGGGCATGGTGGCTCACACCTATAATCCCAGCACTTGGGAGGCAGAGGCAGGAGGATTGCTGAGTTTGTGGCTCGCCTGGGCTACATAGTGAGCTCAGGGCCAGCCTGAACTACAAAGCAAGACCCTGTCTCAAAAAAAAAAAAAAGATTTTCTGTGCATAAACGTTTCTTATATCTATTAATTTGAAGACAATTCTTAATATATGTAACCTTATTTGAAAACATGCAAGCTTTAAAATTTTTTGGCATTTCCTTCAGTATGTTAGGTCATTTATATCTATAGAATACAGCTATGTAAAAATCATTATTATAAAATATAACTAGTATTCAGTTAAGTTGGAAGCAGGAAAATTGGTTGTAGAGAAGGTTGCTTAATAATCTGCCCAGCACATATTTATTTTATTAATCATCTAAACATTATCACTTTAACAGAAATTTATGAACTAATTAGCAGTCAGGCATATTTGATTTGCTGGCATTCAGTCATATAAAGCCACACACTTTAACATATTTTTAAAAAATGGTCTCTTCATATGAAGGTTCACTTCTCAAAGTTTCAGGCAACACCATATCAACCAGACTAAGAAATTACTGAGTAACTCTTAGATACTCCCCATGTCCAGCTGGGCTTTCCTCTAGCCCTTGTGCAGGGACTTTAAAAATACTGGGTTCAGCCTGCATCCCCTGGTCTGATTGCTGTGGGCTGCAGGGAGAGATCAGTCTAAATCCAGTTCACTAAGTGGCCAACTTTTGTCAATGATTAGCTTGCTTGGACTATCCCTCCCCTTTGAGTGTTTCTGTTTCTGTTTTATTGCTTTCTTGCTTTGCCTCCTGGTAGCTTCAGCATTACTTGGCTTGACTGAAAGCCATGCCTGTTTTCACATGGCTTTCTTTCACAAATGTCTGTGTCTTGCACCCAAGTTTCCCTCTTCCTGAAGAGACCCAGCCACACCAGAATTAAAATTACTAATTCACTGTGGATTTGTCTCTCCAGAGACACTATTTCCAAATAAGGTCATATTCATTGGACTCAGCATTTGGGGATTGAACCTACCTTTGTTAAGGGGGACCCTTCAATCCTCAGCAGTATCATATGTGTAATTTATCCAGCATCCATATTTTAAACATCTAATCTACAATAAGACAAACAATAGAATAACATACCTCCCCCTTGTTGCAGTTTGGCAATATTTATCACCTATCCTCCTGTCCAGGTTGTCCTATTTAGCTTTTGTAAACTGTATTGAGAGTTGCTTCTTAATTTGCTCTAAAGCATTTGAAAATTAATCATTTTGGTTCTGTTACAGTTTCCCCTTCTTTGACCTTTCCAAACTAGTTTTCTACTGATTTTCTTTCCATCTTCTTGAATATCCCCTTCAAGTCTCAGTTTGCTTCATCCCCAAGGCCACCTCCAGATTTGATGATTCACTTCAGCAACTCACAGGACTCAGCACATGGCCATATTCATGGCTAAGATTTATCACAATGAGCAAAAAGAAAAGCCACATGTCTGCAGTCCACAGGAAGCCAGCACGACCTCCTAGGAGCCCTGTTGTGGCAAAGTTGTGCAGGGCACGGTTGATTTCAGCAGCAGTGGGCAGTGACAACACGGCCAAACAGCATCAGCAGGGAAGCTCGTTAGTGCCTCTGTGCCCAGAGCTGTGACTCTGGCCTGGCCACAGGGTACACTGCCTGACTCATACCAAAATTCCAGACTCCAAGGATGAAAACAGGTTTCAGCACAAACCCCACTGTTCTCACAGACATCTGGGACAGTGAACTCATCTTATCACAAAGAAAAAAGTTTCTAGCAGCCTAAGAGTTCAGCAGCACAGGCCAGGCCTCTCCTGCAGACCTTGAGAAGCTACAGCTTCAGGCTCACTCTACATATCAGGCAGCAGCTTTGCTCCACTCACTGTCCAGAGTCATTTTCCCCCAGGCACCTCTTTTCTCCCTCGGCCCATCCTTGGGCTCTTCCTAAATATTTATTCCTTCAGGCAAATTAAAAAATTGAGTTATAGGGCCAGAGATTTAGCTCAGTGGTTCCAGCACCTGCCTCGCAAGCGCAAGGTCCTGAGTTCGATCCCAGAACCACACACAATGCTGGGCGTGGTGACTCACGCCCACCAGCCATCAATACCACATACCACAGTGCCGGGCATGGTGGCTCATGCCTGTAATCCCAGCACTCAAGAGGCAGAGGCAGGAGGATTGCTGAATTCACAGCGGCTTGCCTGGGCTACATAGTGAGCTCAGGGCCAGCCTGAACTACAAAGCGAGACCCTGTCTCGAAAAAACAAAAAGAAAAAAATTGAGTTATAAAACATTCAAATAAACTTTGTTCTAAATGGTACCCATGACTTGAGTTCATAATTTGTGGATGATCCAATTTACAGAAATTTATTCAATGCCTTTGTGACATTATGATTTTTTCCTTCCTCAGACTATTGACAAAGCAAGTCTTTGAACCATCTAGAATCTCACTACTTGACTGTTATGGATACTATTATTACTACTGTTTCTATTATAGATAGCACTAGCACTACTGTTACTATTATAGATACTGTTATGGTCATTGTTTTGATTATGGAAACTATGTCACTATTAGACCTAAGAAACCATAATTTGCATACATGCTCATTGTGGACTAAATTGATTTGAGACCTGCCTTATACAGCATTTCCTTAAAATTGTTAACAAATATGTCATGTCACTCCTACATAATTCAGTAGGCATCTCTTTTAAAAATTAATCAATTAATCATTTTCATACATAAGTAAAATATTTTACAAAATCACAAATAACTCCTTAGTATCATCTAATCCCCAGTCTACATTCCAAGAGCCCTATTAAGATGTATTGTTCAAATGAAGATCTAAATAGACTTTGCATTATATTTGACTGTTACTTCCATAGCTACCTGAGTGCTTCCTACCCTTGGTAGAGTTTAAGTATTGAATTTGCCCTGGAGCTACCATCATATGATGTGGACAAAGTCTACAGGAATCCTCTGAGTTCCATATGAAGATAGCTATCTTTCAGATTATGATCCTGCCCTGTGGATTTGTCTAAGCAGCAGTAAAAGCAGGAATGCCCAACAATGCCTTGTCAACCATGTGGGAAAGATTTGCCTGTTTGGAATGGAGCTCAGAGACACATTTTCCATCATCTTTGTCTTGGCCTCACTTTGTCAAGAGAATGCCTGCACGTGCCCGAGTCGGTTCAGGCCATGCATAAAGCAATGCAGAGCTCTGCTTCCCCCATCCTAATCAGCCTGACTGAATAGAAACAGCTGCTCACTGGGAGCAATGGAGAAATGGGTGTCTGTTACTCATCAACAGCTATTGCTTTCTGGGTCCTTGCCTCTGCCTAAGCCCGAAGCCTTGATCTTGCTCTTCATTAGTTTTATTTCTAACCACTAGAATGTGTGTCTCTAAGTCCTTGGCCAATGGGCCACAACATTATTCTTAACTGGCCCTTCCTCAATTAAGTGGTGACTTGGGGATCAAATAGTTAAACTCGGGCCGGAGGGTTAGCTCAGTGGTTCCGGCGCCTGCCTCGCAAGCATAAGGACCTGAGTTCGATCTCGGGTTACCACATATGATGCTGGGCGTGGTGGCTCATGCCTGTAATCCCAGCACTCGGGAGGCAGAGACAGGAGGATTGCTGAGTTCACGGCGGCTTGCCTGGGCACCATAGTGAGCTCAGGGCCAGCCTGAACTACAAAGCAAGACCCTGTCTCCAAAAAGCAAAAAAAAAAAAAAAAAAGTTAAACTCAAACTCCATTGTTCACACAGACTGGATGGGTGATGTAGCTCATGTGTGCGGTAATGTTTAGTGTCCTGCTATTTCACCCTGATCTAGAGGCTGCACCCAGGCTCTGACCCCATGGGGTCATCTCCTGGACTAGTTTCCAGCTGTAAGTGGCCCATGGGAAGGATCACTCAGCTGTGTGAATGGATGAAAGGATGGACACCGAGGTGGTCTCTGTTCCACTCCTAAATATGGCAGCTACATCACCACTGCTCCCACCTGGCTGAAGGGGAAGTTCAAGCCTGGCTGGGTCAAGTGTGCCACACATACATCTCCTAGCACACTGTGAGAGTGAGAGCCCGTAAGGAAGATGGAGATTGAACACATTCTCTCCTGTGTGTAGAGACTCACCTATAGCTGAATGGGGTAACTCCTGCTTCCCCTTGGGACTCCTTTGCTTGTCCAAGAGCTACCATATTAGGTAAAATATTCTATCCAACCATCAGAGCGAACCATATTAGATCAGCCAGTCAGATGTAACTTCGTTGTCTATGTGCCCTTATAGTCCACACCCATTCTCTGTTCTCTGTATAAATGTGGGTAACCCTCAATAAAAGTGGAAGTATTCTCTGAAACCTCCCAATAGGCTCTGTGGTGACTCTGGGCCTCAGCCTCTCCTCTGGGCCTCCAAACCCTGCTCTGCAGCGATCGCTGCAGACAACAACACCTGCCAAGCATTTGGGCCACGTGAAGAGTGCCAGAAGTGTTCCTCGTTCACATCTGCAGGACCAGAAAAACCCCTCCTCACTCTGAAAATGTGGGGAGTGATAAGTGAAATACCCTGGACCCTTGGCTTATTGATGAACATGATTGGTTCCCAAGGTCTGGTTGTAACTCAGGTTTGTCAATACAGTGAGATCTGGGTGTTTACCTGGGTACACACTACAGATAGCAAGAGGCAAATGAGTTTTCCATTAACTTGACCCAAGTTGTTAATACATCAGGCCTGTTGTAACTTGAGGGGCCACTATAGGACATTCATCTTAGGGGAAATACCTAAAATCCAAGAAGAGACTAGCAAGAACATTCTAGGATCAGATTCCCCGATGCCAGGTGTGCCAAACTCCATTAGGCACTCTTGCATGCCAGCTCTGTGCTAGTTTTAAATATACCTTACATAATGTCCTTCTCCCAGGAACCGTGATAGGAAATAAGTGCTAGTAGGGTGATTCTGGGGACATGGCTTCCCTCCCTCCTCATCCCTGGTTTCCTCACCTATAAAAGGAATATGTAGCCAATCAGATTCATTTCCAAGCCATGCTTTTCTCATAATAAACGTAAGTAGCCTTCAGTAGTCTCACTTGTGAAAGATTCAAAGCTCATCAGCATTTTCCATTCCAATTCAGTAATTGCCAGATGTGCTTACACAGGAGCTGTGTGGGGACCATCCATTCCCTCTAAACTGGTGTCAGGGTAAAGGATGGAAAGGATGGTAGGCATCAAGTCTTTAATGTTCCCCTAGAGGCTCTTATAGTCTTAGAATCTCTGGCTCTGCCTAGTAAATTTCTTGCAATATAAGAAGATGCTGATTCAATTTTCACAACCCATTATTCTAAGATCAGTGAACAATGAAAGAGAACTGCTTTATCAGAAAGAAAAAAGAATGTCAAGTTGTTTCTGATCATTTGTACTCACAAGCCCTGTCTCTCCCAGCGTTTCACCCGCTGGCTCTCAACAAGATAGAAGCAGACAGGTATAATAGCTCTAAACTATATGTGTTAGAAAAATAAATGAAACACAGTATAGCAGAGAATCCAAGGAAATCAACACAGTGGTGGCTTAGTTCTCTCATGCTCCCTATCAGCCACTGGGAGAAAGATAACCATCATTTCTACTCACTGCAGTCTAGAAATTGTTGGGAGTTGGAGATGACAGATGGCATCATCTGGCCTTCAGGTAGTTCAGAGAAGATGGACTAAGACTGACAATTGCATATGAAGCAACTCTGATGGCCTGAGGATAACCAGGAAGCAGAGTCCCAGCCTGTGCTCCAGAGGCCTCCTGGGAAGGAGCTGAGCTGAGTTAGTGCTGAGCAGCAGTGAAGAAAGGAGGTGCTATGGTTTAATCTTGTCCCCCAAGACTCTGGAAGGTCATTGACTCATGGGGGCTCCACACTCATCTGTGGATTCTGAATGTGCTGCGAGGCAGTAGAGGCTGGTTGGAAGGATAGGTTAATGAAGGTATATTCTTGTCCCCAACTTCCATTTCCACCTTTCCTCCTCTGAACTTTCACTATGCCAGTTCTTCCTTAGAGCCAGGAAAGAGACCACTTCTTTTCCTCATTTTTTTCCTTTTTCTTTCCTTCCTTTTCCTCTCCCCTACTCAGTTTCCCCTTCCTACTGAATGATATCCTAATTTACATTGTCTAGTATATATTTTGGTTCCTATTTACATATTCAATTTCTTATGCCAGAGAAACAATTCAATATATACACATCTGTATCCGATTTATTTTACTTAAGAATATAATCTCAAAATGTATCCATTAATCTATAATGTCCCAAGTTTTTCCTTCTTTATGGCTGAGTGGTATTATATAGAAAAACCACATCTTATTTATCCATTCATCATTTGATGGGTATTTGGGTTGTGTCCAAGATTTAGGTACTATAAAATGTGTCACTAGGCTGAGGATTTAGCTCAGTGGTTCTGGCGACTGCCTGGCAAGCGCCAGGTCCCAAGTTCTATCCCCAGCACCACATACCACACTGCTGGGCATGGTAGTTCATGCCTGTAATCCCAGCAATTAGTACTTCACACCACAATCTCAGGCATGATGGCTGACATATATAATTCCAGTACTCAGGAGGCAGAGGCAGGAGAATTGCTGTGAGTTTAAGGCCAGCCTCAGCTACATAGTGAGCTCAGGGCCAGCCTGAACTACAAAGTGAGACCCTGTCTCAAAAAAAAAAAAAAGTGTCGCTATATATGTGGATTCACATATATTTTTAATAGACAAACTATAGTACCTTCCAAGGTGATACACAAAGGCTCAGGGAGGCTACAGAACATCACCTGGGAGTGGGTGCGAGAAGTGCTTTTTCTGAGTGTGCCATTTCTCTATGATAATGTGCGAAGCAGAGAGGTAGTTCAAGAGCAGATGGAAGGTTTTATGTGCCATGTAAAAAATTAGATGTGATTCTGGGGCAACAGATCTTAGGACAGATCTTAGTTTAAGCAGGGAAACTCCAAGTTCAGATGTTTGACATAAACCCATACTCTGTTTCCACCATGACAAGTAAGAGATACAGAGCCAGAGACAAATTCTGCCTGATAGACTGATGGTAATGTAGAGAGGAGGTGGTGGCTGCTCTAGGATGGGGCAGTTGAGATTAAGTATGAGGCAAATGGAGAAATAGCTAAAAACAGCAGAGCTAACTGGCCTAAGAATGGCAGAGGAGGAGCAGATAAAGACAAGTCCAGGTCTTCAGTTGAAGTGACTAAGTGGACACTGGGATCTCTAACTGGAGCAAGGACACAGGGAGAAGAGCTGTCTGGAGGACAAGACAACATGTTGGGTATTCCTGGCTGGAAACCATGAGTCCAGATGAATTATCCAAACTACTTCCCATTTTGATGTAGCTAGTTGGACTTGGTTTTGAAGTACTCCATGGTTCTACCTGCCACAGCTAAATTCAGAGTCAGGGTCAAAGTCACAGAATCATTTTCTCAGCTCAGATTCCCTATTATCTTTGCACTGGCCATAATGGTCAACAAATTCAGGCCTTACTTTCCAATCATCATTACAGCCAACCGGGCTTGGCTCTTAGCAACCATTTAAGCTCAGTAAGAGATTATTACAGTCTTCACTTGGCTCAGGTATTTACTCCTGGAAAATAATTGACCAAAGAGTAATTGAAAAGTAATTCAGCATTTTTGTCTCCTTTGCTCTAGTAGTAGGAAGTAGAGACCAGGAAATCCCCAAAAGGAAGGGGTGTCTTATTACTCAAAGAAGAGATTTGTCTGGTGGATAGACCAAAGCAACAGAAACACATTCCATGTGGAATATCCATCCTAGAGTTAATGATGCAACAGCTAAGTGTGAAGGGAAAAGTCAAGGTTGGAGGTAAATACATGGAAGTTATCAGCAACACATGTATTTAAAACTCTAGAGCATAGATAGGAAAATTGCTGGATAAAGGATGAATAGCTCAGAACATCCCTGGTGAAGACAGGAAGAGGAACTCACTCATAAAGTCAAGATGAAATAGAGGAAGATCGTCATGGCCAAGGAATGTATAAATATGGTCTCATTTAACTTTTACTACAAACCTAGAAGGTTAGCAATGGGTTTTCTTTCTTCTTTCCATTTTAATACAGGAAAAAACTATATATCCGAGTCATTGTTCTTGCCCTAATAAGCTACACAGCTGAAACTGGAACCTCTGGTTTCTACACTGTGAACCCCCCTGTACTGAAAATACTCTTGAGAGTTCCCCAAGTACCATAGCTCCAGGGCATGTGTTCATTCCAGATGTGTTCTCCTCACATGTAGGATTTCATTTCTAAACACACTTTCTTGGCAATAAATTACATCTTTGTTCCACAAATAAACTAGATTAAAAACAGTTCTGGCATTCTTACTTCAGAAGAATTTACAGTTACTCAAACATCCACAATCTGTCCTTAATTAAATGGATCTCAGTTACAGACTTGAGAAAGAAGAAACACTGAGTAGAATGGTCAATCAGAGCATTAGAAATCTTCCAGGAAGGAACCACTAATGGTTCTCAGTGGGATCAAAAGTTCTGGAAATACACAATGTGTGGGTATACTATGGGCTTCTCCTTTGAGAAGAGGTCCGTGTCTCCCTTTGGGGGTCTCAAAAGTGCCCTAATGTCACAGATAAAGAAACTGGCCATGGGTCTCTACGTTACATCAAGAAGCCTTTATAGAGCCAGTTGCCAACCTCTAAATACAGCACTTTCAGGAAATGTATAAGAAACCCAGAAGGGTATGAGGTCTCCTAATAATTCAGTGGCCAGAAAGTTTCCTTTCTTTCAGAGAGTCAGTCATTCCTTGAAAAATAAAATTTTCATTAAACTATTAGGTACAAACACAGAGAGCATGACTTTACTACAGCGATGAGAAATATAAATCGAGACTCTACTGTCCTGTGGCTCCTGTGCCTGCCCACGTCCAGGAAGCAGACGCACTCGCATCTGAAGAGAGGCTGGGGTGAGCATGGGCAGCACCCCAGCCTGGGCTCCCCAGGTTGAAGCCTGCATGGAGGACATGTAAGTTGTTTACTAAAGAACTGCTCCCCCAACGGAGCAGAGAGAGAGGAGTGGAACAGGTGCCACAGCACTCAGAGTGCCCTGTTCACACCTCGGGAGTGAGGCCTCTCCTCACACGGTGAGCCTCACAGCTCCTCACGTTAGGCCTGGAGCCTGGTCTTTCTTTCTTGCCAGGGAAGAGCTTAAACTTCTCTTCCTTTGCTGTTTGAGAGGGCAGGCAGCTCCCACAGCCTAAGCACAGTCCTGGGAAGAGGAGAGACAACCATGAGCCCTTGGAAGGAGACAGATCAGAGTGGGGAGATGCACAGAGAAAAAACAAGGGGGACCTGGGCATAGCATTGACAACTTCAAAAGGAAAGACGGGAGAATTCACTGAAAATACTCGGCACCAAGTACTTTTGCTTGTCCCCTTTCCTTCATTTCAGTGTGGTTATGAACTCAGAGTAGAGATGGTCACCTCCTACAGACTCCTTTGTTAAAATTTGATCTGAAAAGAAATGACTCACTCACAGATCTTGTAGGACTCCATTTGTTGCTTATGCAGTTAAACCGAGCCCCTGAACCACAGTGGTAAGTGCTACCTGAGTATCAACCATTATTTTCAGAGAATGATGTCAACATCAGGCATCATGAAATATATCACAAATTCTACTGTTGGTAATAGCAATTGTTTATCATACACAGACCATACTCTAGGAACAGATTGAATGTGAATTTACTTTTTCACTTTTGCCATCAAACTCCTACAGTAGATTCTAAGAAGCCTACTTTTCAGTTGAAGAAACTAAGTCAGGGGACACCTATTTTGCACAAGGTATACACCTAGAGAGATGGCAGGTCTGTAAATTCAGCCAGCTTGTGCAGGTTCTTCTGATACAGAGGAAGGCAGTTTTGGAAGGGGATCGTTTACTTTTTAGCCACATTTACCAGGCTGCAAATCCTGCGATTTACTAGAGTAGAGAAGCTGCTGCAGTCACCTTGGGTTGGGTCCTCCAAAGCTCTGGATAAATATTTAACAGACATGACTGCTTTTGACTGAGAGACTGTAAATGAGTAAGAATCAGATGAGTACATCACAACCACTGTTACACATTTTATGCCTCATAGAGAACTTGGTTTATATCTGAACGACAAAGGTCATGCCACTGCCATCGTGATATCTGTAAGCAAAGGAGCATGGTTTAGCCAAGGAACATTGTGTACATTTTCTTGGGAATAGAGGGAGACCACTGGGATTTATGTTGAGAAGTGCTGATGTTTGCTTAGGTTAAATTCATCATTCAGTCCAAGATCACTATACAAGTTCATTGTGGCTGCTACTGTTTTCAACTGGTTTGTTTCCTAGTCTCCAGGCTTCCTCTTCCTCTAGATGGTGGCCAAAAATCAAATCTCCCAAATGCCTTTCCTTCAAACCACCCAGGGTTCAGTAGGATAAGATCTCGGCTTCTCAGAGGGGCCTGACAAACTCTTTTGTTCTGGGTTTGCATTCCCACACTCATCTTTCCTTTGGCTTAATTTTCAAACTTTAAATTTTTGGAGCTAAACCACCAACGCTTTCAAGTTTCTATATTTAGAGAGGGCCTCACTAAGTTGCCCAAGGGGGACTTGAACTTTCAGTCTTCCTGATGCAGCCTTCTAAGTGCTGGATTAAAAGTGTATGTCACCACGCTTTGCAAATGCAAGGTCACAAATTCAATCCCCATTAGCAAAAAAAAAACTATGGAAAATTTCATGGCTATTATAAAAGATTCTATACAAATTTTATCCAGATTTAGCAATTATTTACATTTTCCCAATTTGTCCTACCTGTAGATATGAAATATATATATATACATACATATATACACACATATATATATACACATATGTATATATAGCTTATGTATATATATATATATGTATATACACAAATTCATACCTTTGGATAGGCACATACACACTTTTTCCTTCTAAAATATCTGCAAGTAAATTGAAAATATCCCATGGGTATTCCAGAGAACAAGAAGTTTTTTAAAACATACAATATAATTATCAAGTTCAGGAGAGTGAATACTGACATTTCCTAATTCATATCACATCTCAAGTCATCCTAATTATATCTTAGCTCCTCTTCTCCAAGTGCAGAATCACAGTGAAAGTCCATGAAAGGTTTTGGTAGCAAACCTGTCAGTGTTAACAAAAAATTGAAGTTAATCTCCAGTTTTTCATGATCTGACTCACCTTACACAGGGGAATGCGGTACATCTTTCTCAGAGACTTTTATCCGAGGACACGCACTGTGAGTTAGCCCCAGTTCCAGCTGTGGCGGTGCTGGAGCAGCGCTAGCTAGGTGCCTCCAGGTTGAACTTACCATTTTCCCTTGTGCGATCAAGAGGTGATCTGCAAAGAGCCATTCTGAGGCTGTATAACTCTGTCCTCAAATTTTCATCCATGGTTAATCTATCACCGATTTTTGAGCTCTGTTTTTCTTCTGTTACTATTATACTGTAAAGAAAAGCTTTCCCTTCTCATTTACATACTTAGTCACTTTATTTACCTATACATGGTTGGATTCTTGAGCTTATTTTCATTGTATATCAATGTATATACTTCATTAATGTCATTTATTTTCTCTGTTTTCCCAAATTTGTCCAGAGGGAATTCCTCTAAGCTGGCCTATGTGTCCTTTCCATACATACCCCAAATTCTTTGTGTACTATGTTTTCTTTCTGGAACAAGAGGCTCCACGTTTATTTTGTGTCATCTTCATAACTCTAAGAAGCTGTGTTTACTTTTTAACTGAGAATGGCGATTAGAATCCAAAATATGGGCACTCTGGTGCTCATTAATGGTAGATGGAGCAAACATACGTATGCCCTGACTACATGCACAACATTACACAAACACACTAACACTTAAGAGCCACTACTACTGTAGAGTAGAAGTAGCCAAACATGTCTTCAAAGAACCAGATGATAAGTAGTTTAGGCATGCTGCCCGTTCTGGCTTGAGTTTAGATGTTCTCCCAAAGCCTCGTGTGAATGAGGGGGGTTACTTTTCTAAGGTGCTGAATCTAGAGTGTGTGATGCTAGGATTAAGGGCATGTGAGTGATTGCTTTGCCATGCCCAGATCCTGGTAGTCTGAGTAAGATAAAAAGGGCAGAAAGATGCTTTTACAGTTTCTTGCTGCTTTGTGATTGTCTGTCCACCACGAACTGTTGCCCTTCTGCTGTCTTTCCTTATAGTCAGCCAATTACGGACTGAACCCTCCACGAACTGTAAACCATACAAACCTTTCCCCTTTTTACTTTGGCATCAGGTATTTTGTCTCAGCAACAAGAAAAAGGAACTAAAACACTTCCAATACAGCCATTGCTGTGGTACCATAAAATCAACCCCGAGTGAGATATAAATGATCAGAGACGTGTGCCAATACTTTACCTACAGGAACAGCACCTGGCTACCAGTCATATCTGCAGCCCTGCTCTCAACCTATGAGATCGTGTGACCTCGTGATCTGTGGCAGAGTCACTTGAACTACAGGTTAACCTGCTGCAGACACCGCTCTTGCTCTGGATCCCCCAACTGGCAGCCGTCCATGTCAACTCAGTTTGGGAGTTGGAACAGTATTCTTGAGCACAGTATGAACACTTCCCAAGTCCAAAAGACCTACTCGGTAATAGTTTGTTTTAATCCATGGTAGAAGCTGAATACAAGATGCATTAACCACCATAGCCCCTAGGAACGTCATCAATACAGCAGCATGCTGAAACTTTGTAGGAATTTATTCCACTCTCTGGTGCAAATATACTTTACCAAGGATTCCACAGATTTTACCTTTCCAGGTCAGGGTATCCTGACAGCATCAGGACAATGGATTAGTGGATAATGAATTGGTTCTATGTACTGTTCATATGATGAAGGAACCATTAAACCATATGGGTAGAGAGAACATAATTAGAGAGGGGATAATTCCCGGGACGAGATCCTCCTATACCACTGTCTGTCCCGAGTAAATGCAAACAGCCTTTCTCTCCGATAGGAAATAACATTTATGGAATCAGTGGCCACATATCAAATGGCAGAGGCCATCTCATGTTATAATTATGACACCACTGTACAATAATAAATGATTCATTTGTTGTGACCAGGCTACCACGTAACAGAATTTATACAGTGCATCATCCTCACCAGTCGTGTGTCATGTGTTATTGCAGAAAGCAGACTATTACATCAAACAGGGATTTTTTGGGTTGGTGGTCCTCACCACAGTCTTTGAAGATGACCCTAAAATGGCACACTTATTTGGTCTACACAACACAATGTGTTGTGATTTTACTGTCTTGGCCTAGAGATTGGGTGATTTCAGAGGCTCCTACTTAGCTTTTTCTGTTCTATAAGTTCTATTCCACAGTCTAGGGACCTTTGAGAGTTCTACCAGCTACTAAAAATGTTCTTGCTGATTTTACCCACCATGGCACCAGGAGACTTGACAGAGGTGGGGCCATGAGCACCTAGCAGCCCTATGCAGTGGATCTAGAGGCTACTCTGAAAAAGGAACATGAAAGCACGTGATAGTCGTGGTTTTGGTGACCACTTCTAGTGAATATCCCTTGAAAGACCTTAGTATTTCCCTTTCTCTAGGACACAGGTAAGTTTACAAAAGATTTTAAGTACCTATGCAGAAGGATTAGGAAAATAATGAATGCACCTGCTACAGCATGATAGGGTCTTCCTCGAGGGACTCAGAGTTCTGTTTAATCCATTCCTCTTCTCTGGGAATCCTATGAGGAATCACTGCTCTCCACTGATGGCTTATACCCTTGCAGGAGTGTTTCAGCACTAGGTACCTTGTGGATGCCTTCCAGTGAAGCTCCCAGTTGTGATTCTAGCCCTGCTGTCTGTTTCTGTGTTGTGCTAGCCTGGCCATGACACTTTATGCTGCCACTAGACTCTGCCATCCCTAAAACATGCCATGCTCCTTGAGACTAAACCACCCAGTTCTGCACCAGCCTTCTAAGCTCTCACCAGAGGACAAGGTGGCCAGCAGGGGACAGCCCAGAGCTGCATAGAAACTACTTACTCTGGCATTTCCTAAAAGAAAGCGGTAAACCCAGCATCACCAAGAGAGGAAGGGGTCCCTGGACAGAAGTAGAGGGTGAGAAGCTGGAGCCGCAAAGCCGGCGTCCCCAGCACATCAGCACACTCGCAGGCACGGTGCTCGTGTCACTTGCTGCTGGCACACAGAGTGACACCCACACTGTCTGTGCTGGTCTCCCAGAGGCCTGGGGTCCCCGACAGTGCACTGCCGTTGTGCTCTCACTCGAGTTCATGACACACAGGAGCTTGGACTTACCTTTAGGCCTCAGCTCACTTTCTGGCGTCCCCTCTTGTCCCCCTTGCCTGCTTGTCGGGAGAAGCAGCATGTGGCCACATCCACCGTGGAAACTGGTCCCCTTCAATGCACCCAAGGCAAGGCTGCAAGGTAAAACACAGGACGCTCAGTTAACTTTGAATTTCACATGAAAACTATGTTTTAGTATGTGGAAGTTCTGATGTTGTATGAAACATGTCATACTAAAACTTTTTCATTGCTTATCTGAAGCTCCAATTTAACTGGACATCGACATTTTTATTTGCTAAGGACAGGGGAGAAGGTTTCCATACACAGGATTTTAAGGCAAACAGGCGAGGACAAGCAATGGGTCACGAGCCCTGCTGGTGGAACTGAACAGAACAGAGCCCGGCGGCCCCGTGGCTCCAGCGCTCCCTCCCGGCCGCGTGCAACGGGTTTCATTTCCCACTGCTCTTTGGCAGCCAAGCGCTTGAGATCTGGGCCAGGACTCCACGTATTTTATGTTAGCTTTGTCAGTTGCGGTTCCTCCGAGGAACAAAACCGGCAGGACGGACAGTCCCGTAAAGAACTGAGCCACAGAAGGACGAGAAAGTCCCAGGAGCTGACCCCTCAAGTCATGGCCCTAGGAAAAGGGTGGAACCCTTCAATTTAAGCCAAAGACCTGGGAGCCGGGGAGCCGGTGTTGGAGGGCAGGAGACGTGGGTGCTCCTGCCAGAGAAGAGAGCAAACCGCCTTCCCCTCCCTTTCTGCTCTGCTCAGTCCATCACTGAGCATGCTCTTTACTCAGTCCACTCATCCAAGTGTTGATCTCTTAGAAACATTTTCAGAGATGCACCTAGAAATAATGCGTAGCCAGCTACCTGCACGTCCCCTGTCCCAGGAAAGGGACATGCAGAATTAATCATCACCCCAGTCCCACCAGTCATTGGCCACATGACCTTGATTATCCTTGGCCTCCCGGGGCCTGTGTGCTCATTTATGAAATGGGAACCCTGACACAGCAGCTCCCTCCTCAAGGAGTTCCAATGTGATGAAGTAAACCATGCAACGTACAGCCTCAAGCGATGGGAACTGATGTTACTGTGTTTCATTCACCGAATTTCAGCCCCTGACTGCATTCTCTGCCTCACCCTAAATCTCCAGGACCAGGGGCAGAACGCAGAGTTTCTTCCAAAGGTTCTAATGAACTTAAGAAACTTTCCATATGTCTTTTCACCATGGAGTTCAAACAATAAGAGCTACTATCTGTCAAGTGCTTACTACGATGAGGTCGGGGCTAAAACCACGATGTTGACTGTGTCACTGGCTCTCACTGTGTCCCGCGCATTTGTACCAGGACTGTCCTGTGCCATGTGGGAGGCGCACAGGCTGAGCAGGGAGGTTCAAGCCCGGCGCCGACCCCAGCCTGGGTTTCCCTGAGGTTGGGCTCAGGGCTCTGGCTCTCCTGCCTGTCCTATCTCATCCTTTCCCCAGAGGCCTAGTTAAACGCACTAGTTTTACCTTTTAAATAAGTCATAGCAGCCTGAGCAAGATTACTCTGACCTCTTTGATATCCTGAGTCTTTTTATTGGGAGAATGACGTTAGAAGGACAATACTCGTTATTTCAAAGGCATTTCCTTCCTTGTGAGAGCTCAAACCCTTCCCAGCCTCACACCACCAGGTGGCAGTGTTCGATTGTGAAATTTAAACCTTGATCTAGGGAACTGCTGTGTAGAATGAAGGCAGTTAACTAATTGTAAACTGTTGTAGGACCCTCAGGGCTGCATGGAGTTCTTTCTAAACTGGGAACTATCGAGATGCTCCTGTTGGAACCCACGGAGCTAAGGAAGAGAGAGATGAACTCACACCCACATACCCCGGGCAAGTGAGATTAGAAAGTCACGGAGTCCTAGCGGCTGGCCCAGAGCCAGCTTGCTGACCCATGGCTCAGGGTCCAAACATCACACCCATGTCGACTGAAGGCATCCCAAAGAAGACAGGAACTGCTTTTCCACCCTCCTGCTAGACAAGAAGCTTGCGCCCTCTGGGCTACATTCCTGCCCGCTTCCCCACCTCCATGAAATACTCCATCTCAAAATAACTATCTAAAGGTAACTGGGAAAGAGGTGAGCACAGGTAGAAGGATAAAATGAGTAGCAGTAGGAAAAAAAGTTTAGTCCCATGATACCAGCTTCCTTAACAACCAAAAGGTGATTTTTCACTTTTTCTGATGTTTCCCTTTGTGACATTGATCATAATTTATCTATTGCTCCTCTCACCATATCTCCTACACTTTTCAATAGTTGCTCTAGGAATTACATTACCCATCCTTAACTCTCACATTCAGAAGTGATACTGAAACATTTCACACAATATAATGGTACTATTCCCAAACTTGATTTCATGATTCTTGTCACAAATTGCGCTGGACAAAAACCAAATTAGGTTTCCCTACAAGATCAATATTGAAACTAAGATGTATGTTTTTAAAAATAAAATGTAGTATGACTCAGCCATAAAAAATGATAAATTTGAGTCATTTACACTCAGATGTACCTTGACATATTCATAAGTGAAATAAATAGGACATAGATGTGTAAGTACCATATCTTTTGTCTAGTATGAAAAACTGAATATATAAATGAATGCCAAAATGTATGATAGGTAATGTAAAATAGGAAGAAAACATTCAAAAGGAAAAGGGAAAGGGTGGGTAGGGGAAAGTAAAGAGAGAAAGAAAAAATATGATGGTTAAAAAAGGAAACAAAGCTTATGTATATGAGGGTGCGAGTTGTGGGGAGGGAAGGGGAATGGGAAAAAATGAGAATCAAGATATGTCATGTACAGATACAAATTCTCAATGTTGAATGTGATCATAATGTATGTATAAAATGTACTAATACAATCAATTAAAAAACATTTGATCTCTTTTGATTCAGTATATAGCAAGAAATAAAGGCTCACTTTAAATTTTCTGCAAATTGCCTGTTCAAGAAGGGGCATGGGGAAAACTGGTTATCTTTCTTCCAGCATATGCTTTTGACCCTTTTGTCAAAGATCAGATAGTTGAATATATCTGGGCAGGTTTCTTTATCCTCAATTCTGATCCACTGATCCACATCACTCTTTGGGAGGAATATAGTTTAAAAAGTAATGCTCTCCTGTGGGTAGGGACAGAGCCAGCGCCTGGCAGAGCAGGCTGTGGCTGCGCTAGGAGCTGACTGTGAGCAACTCTCCCAGAATACACTTAGTGATGTCACAAGGGCAATGTTGTCACAGCGGTCATAGAATTTACACCATGGAAACCATCAAACACTACACAAATACAGACCTTCCTCCTGTTTGAGATATTCTGTAAGTTTCTGCTAAAATAATTTTCTTAGGAAGAAAGGTGCTCTTAAAACCAAGTTTATCAGTTTTTAAAAGTTGAATACTGTCATGACAATAAAGTTAAATAAGCTTTGGGCTAGGGTATGTGACAACACAGGGATGAATGATCTTTAAGGAGACCTAGTCTAGTCCACGTTCTTTTATGTCTGTCCTTTTGCAGTGCTGAGACCTGAGCCCACAGCCTGACACATCCTGGACAAAGCCTTTCTCCTGGGCTTCACCCTCAGCCCCTAGTCAGGGCTCTTATGAAAGCATTTTGCATAGTTACATCTGACACTAACATCACATGTTGTTTATAGGTTAACACTGCAGTACTGAGGGTTGAACCTATGGCTTCTGAACAAAGGTAGATCACCAACCCTTTTTATTTTGTAATATGAGGTTCTACTAAGTCGCCCAGCCTGAATTTGAACTCGCAATTGTCCTCCCTCGGTGCTAAGATTACACCATGCCTGGCTTTATGGCTTCAAGAGTGGGAGCAGGTGCCCTCCCCACACAGTTTTCTCTTCAGCAGAAACAGATCATCAATCTCACACTGTGGGGAGATTCATTCAGCTCCTCAACACATGGCAGCCCTTCACCAAAGAAGCATGGACAGCAAAAGCAAGTATCAGATTGATTCTGGGGGTCACTGGTCCCTCTGATCCCAAAGACCTTCTGCAGTAAACCTACAGTTGACCAGGAAGAACCCCAGCTTCTTTTCTGTGACAACCAGCAAGGCACAAGAAAAGCCTTCCCAAGAGCAGCAGTGGGCACATTTGTCAGAAGGTGGTCACCAGTCCAGATGGTGCAAAAGAGCATGAAAAAATTTTTTTAAACATTACTGAAAAATTTAAACACACAATGGAATTCAGACTAACCCTGATATATCGGTCATCAGCTCTAAGAATTATCAGGGCAAGCCTTGTTTCATTTCTATTCTTCATAAGTTTTAAAATTCTAGAATCATACCATTCTAATACTGTAGGACTCTTAACTTTGAAAAACTGCAGAGTGGACTGGGGGTTTAGCTCGGTGGTGCAGCCCCTGCCTGGCAAGTGCAAGGTCCTGAATTCAATCCTCGGTACCAGAAAATGGCCATAGGTCATTTATTCTATATTATCAAGCCCAAATCTCTCCAAATGTCACAAGCGTCCTTTTATTATTGGCTTCCCTGAATCAGGATCCAGCCAAAAGCCCCTCCTTACGTTTATCAAATGACTTTTCGAACCTCTCACACCTAGGATATTCCCACCTGCCTCTTCGAGTATTTGAAGAAATAGACTACACTCATTTGGACAGGTTCCTTTATTGTAGGTAAGGCTGCTCACTTCCCTCTTTCTATTCAAATATTTAAAACATTTCGTAAACGCAGGCACTGAAACGGGGGTTTTAGTGATAGTATTTTGAGAGAGTGTTTCAGGAAAACAGTGAGCAGGAAGATAACGAACAGCTCCGCGAGGACCAGGCCTCAGGCGAATACCTCCAACGTGACACCAGAGGGCGCGCTGGAGCAAAATTTTCTGCAAGAAGAAGCCGCCTTGTTTTTACAGTACCCAGTCACCAACTGTGCCCCGCCCAGCGTGCGGGGTGGGCGTGGTAGCCTCTGAGGAACTTCCGGGCAAAGGCCAGACTCCAAAGGACAGGCCTGCTGTAAGTAAACCTCTCCAAAGTGACACTACTGGCGGCCGACTGATAGGACTGGGGAAGAATAGCACTCCACTGAACAGTCTGCTTCTTTTTCTGTATAAATTGCACTTAATGCAGGGGCTTGATCCAAATCATTCTTTTTCATGAGATTATGTTGAAGACATTACCATGGGCTTTCTCGTATGCCCCATCATCAGGCATTTTATATTATACAAATTATTATTGTTGTAGAATTATTGTACAATTTTGCTATTACATTTCTCCCAGAGGTTAATTTCACCACTTTCATCTGGTGAAACAAGTTAATGTAATAAAGATTGAGACATGATGCAATAATATGCATTCTTTAATGTTTATTTTACAACTTCATCATACATGAATGCACAGGATACTCTCATATAGGAGAAGCTGTTTTTCAAACAAAGCTGGGAAAAACACTCAGGATCTTCCAGATGCCAGAAATGAAAAATCTCTTGAAACTGGATTTAATAGAATAAGTCCCTCACCTCACTGCCGAGCTCTGCAAAGCTTCCGATGCAAGTGTGTCTGAGACTCCAAAAACAACCTGAGTCATGTTCCGACTCTGCCTCTTTCCTATGTGCTGCTGCCTTGCCAGTTAGAACCACTCTGTGGTGAGCAGGGCACCTCACCATCCTCCGGATCAACGTTCCGCAATGACTTCCTTCCGACCAGAGCCCCGGGCAGACCCACGCCCGCTGCTGGGACAATTTATTTCTATCTGGGCCTCGTGCTGAAATACTGCTCTGAACTGAGCTCTGTGTCCTGCCCCCGTTTGTTCCTTAAGGCTCGCCCCCACTGCGATGGCGTAAGCGCCTCTGGGCTTACACTTCCCGAGGGCACCCCGCTGTGGACGTGAGCCGTGCACCTGAACGGTGAGACCAAGAAATCCGCTTGTCTGCGCGCTCCATGCGGGAATACAGTAATACAGTGAGAAGTCACCAACCAGTCTCCAGCCCAGGACAGAGGACGCACCAGAATCCGTGCTGGTACCATGCTCTATGATTTCCAGCCTCCAGAAATGATAGAAACTTGTAAGCCACCCAGTTTATGCTATCTTTTTTTAGTCAGCTCAGCTGCTACATCGTAGGGTAAGATGATGAAGTCAGGCTCATAAGCACCAGAGATCTTACCCAGCATCCGACGTTAACAAAGAGTAAGAGGGGTCACAAGGTAAAACGAGATCTAAGGCTGAGAGTGAGCTCAGGTCCTTTTTACGTGTTAGCCAAAAAAAATAACCAATTCTTGAAAGAGCACACAGAAGGGATCTGTTTCATCAGGAAATGGATCCTTTTTATACTTGGGCCTCAGTCTCCCTGAGAACTGAGGTTCTGGCCGGCCTCATCCCTCTCTGGCAGCAGAGACAGTGAACCCTCCAGTGCCACTAGACAAGCACAAGGCCACCTGACACTTGGAGCAGGGCCGGGCAGTGGCTGGGCACAGCTGCATGCCCAGTATTTAGACTTCCTGTGTTCGAAACAGGAACTCTTTCCTCCGCTATCCCGGGGTTTCCCTTGAATGATCCGGGTGATGTCAATACATTTTCATTTGTGACAGTTACAAGTTTACCTGCTTCTGGCTCTGCTCCTGATACCAACTGTTGAACGCAGAGAAGATCTCCAGCAGTTGGGTCGCAGGTGTCTGGAGAACCATGTGAAGTTATATAATTTATGCTGAATGTCAGGAGCTGGAAGACACCTGGATTTTCCTCTCTGCCTACAAGACCCTGCTCACCTTGTAATTAACACATTTCTTAATATTCCTTTTCATTCCCAGGATAAGAGCAACTATATTGTATCATTTTTGGTCCCTGACTAGCATTATAGTCCCGTTTGGCTGTGTTGAAGGGAGACAGGCCTCTATAAAGGGATTCCCTTCCCTTCCTAAAGCACACTGCTCATTTGCATAATCCTTTGCTCCTAGTCGGATTCTTTCATCTGTGATACAGCAAATGCCAAAATGAGCTGGATATGGCACCGTGATAAGCTGTGAGAGCAGTAAGAAGCACACTCCGGGTATATAGTGGGGGATTCCGGCTGCCCGAGGACATGAGGGGGCTGAGGAACACCGGGCTCCTCGCGGGCATGAGGCCCTCGTGGAATTCCTGAGCCACTTGCAGGGAAAACTACTGTCAGGGATGCTCTGACCCATTTCCAGGAGCACCTTCCCCCCTTGAAGACAAATGAATGACACGAATAAGGGCACATTTTCAGGTGCCCCCAGATATTTGAACATAGCTAAGAAAAACGCACGGACTCTCAGGAGCTCCTCTTTTGTGTGTGTGTGTGTGTGTTTTCAGTTTTTTTGAGAAAGGATCTCACTTTGTAGTTCAGGCTGGGCCCTGAGCTCACTACGTAGCCCAGGCAAGGCTCGAACTCACAGCAATTCTCCTGCCTCTGCCTCCCGAGTGCTGGGATGACAGGCGTGAGCCACCGTGACCAGTGGAAGAGATATGTCCTGCCATTCATAGATCTCAGAAGTGGGACACTGTTAACCTTCCAGCCACATCTGTTTATCTTCCTACTAGTATACTCTATAGTTTAAAAGTTGCTCCTCTTGATTTTTGGAGCACCAGTCATCAGAACTAGCATCAAGATAAAAAAAATGACAAAAGAAATAGCCAGACTCAATCCAAACAGAATGCCATCCTTTGAAAAATACTGAGCTGCTAACAAAGAAACAAGTTCAAATCATCTTACTGTAAACCAGAATGGACCTCACTGGACTTCTATCTCAGATGTAAGGACGGTTTTTCACTGAACAATATTCACAGCCTTACAATTCAGTCTGAAAGAGAAAAGGAAATACTTATTATATGTTACAAAGTTTGTTCCCTTTTGCAAGATTACCCAGTGAAACGCCCTCTTATAATTGTCTAGGCTGAATTAACCTCACCCTTCAGACAGGGAATTACAAAGATTCCTATGAGACCACTGGTTCAATTCTCACTACCTATACTGGCAAAGTGGTTAAGATGCAGGGTTTCTTCAGAACTCCCAGCTGGCCAAAGGAGTCCATCTCTCAGGTAGTTGTTGGTCCGTAGAACTGCCAGGAACTCAAAATGCCTCATTTACACAGACATAAGAGCACACGATCATTACAAAGAGCCCTAGAGCTCTTCTTTTCCCTCCTGAAACATCCAAGCTGCAGGACCTCTGAGCCGTTCTCCTGAGAAAAGCATTGTCAAAGGAAATGGCAGAAGTGATGCTTGGAAGACATGAGCAAAGGCTGTTTTTGCACCCAGTTTCCTGCATGAGTTTTGGGAAAACAGTCAGTACTAGCAATGCCGGATCCTGGAAGGGTAAAACTTTTAGAATTCAATACATTCACATCAAAATCCACCACAATCCTTGGTACCACTAAAAAGAAAGGACTTCAATATCCTCCAACTGATCAGAGAAAGTCTGACGCTACCTATGCGGCTCATTATCATGGGGCCTCGGAATGAAATTAGCATCAGAGGTGTCCAAAGCAAAGCGATCAGGGACATCTTCCAACCTTCTGGCATCTCAGTCTCACTTCAAATGGAGAATGAGAACAGCAGCACCTGCGACTTTGCAACTGCGAGAACATCCAGCTGCAGCACAGCAAGACCTTCAGAGCCGACGCCGCAGGCACAGACATCTCACAGGCAGAACTCCGGGATCCTTGAAAGAATGTCACCTTAATAAAAAAGAGCTTCTATTCAATAGATGACTTATTTTTACTTCAGTGATTTTAGAGTTGAACCTTTCAAACTATAACTGATATGAGTCATAAAGGAAATAATCAGCATAAAACAGTACTATAAAAATATAAAGAAAGAATGTTGTAAAGAATAGGCACAGAGGGCCAGAGGGTTAGCTCAGGGGTTCTGGCACCTGCCTTGCAAGCACAAGGTCCTGAGTTCAATCCCTGGTAACCACATACAATGCTGGGCGTGTGCCCACCAGCAATCAATACCACATACCACAGTGCTGGGCATGGTGGCTCACATCTGTAATCCCAGCACTCAGGAGGCAGAGATAGGAGGATTGCTGAGTTCGAGGCTTGCCTGGGCTACATAGTGAGCTCAGAGCCAGCCTGAACTACAAAGCGAGACCCTGTCTCAAAAAAAAAAAAAAGAATAGGCACAGAAACCCGAAGATTTTCTAGTGCCTTCAGGATAGATGAAAGCTGAGAGGGATAGAATGGATCTATCCCTCAGTTTCCATCACTGCCACATCCTTTCCTCAGGCCACTGTCATGCACAGTACGGAGTCCAGGAATGTCAGCCACTTCATTCCAGGTCTGTCTGCTCCATAGCCTGGATTTGTACACCTGTGGTGCCCGATCTGCTCATACAGGTTATCCAACTGACCTAACTGTAGAAAACCTCATGAGAAACAAGAGGTTTAAAAAAAAAAAAAAGCACTATTCTTTGTATTATTTAGAAAATATTCTAATTGTATAAAACCATCCTCATTAATTGAAATGAGTAGATCCTGACCAAACTTAACTGTCATCCTGATTGGCCAGGGAGCATCCTAGGTGATTAGTACAACACTTCTGGGTATGTCTGGGTGGGTCATGGAGGTGTGACCTTGGGGACCATCTAGTTCCAGGGCCCATTTTCCAGGGACTGTTCCCCTGCTCTGCTTCCCAGCCAATGTGAAGTAAGTATCTTTTCTCCATCATGCCCTTCTGCCATCATGGTGATGCTTCCATGGAGCCAGTAGACCATAGACTGAATTCTCTGAAACAATAAGCCGAATTAAAAGTGCTTCATATTCTGCATGTTGTGCATTCTAGTCAGCAGCGGGAAAGCTGTCTAAACAGAGTTGCATTCAGTTTCAGTGGAAGATTCGATATACCAGAGTACTTGGCTTTTTTGGGAATTTATAAATGGACTTAGAACGGACTTCACCTGTCCTATCTTTGTGAATCATCTGATATGATTTGACACTAAGTAAATCACAGATTCAGCCCTGGATATGCCAGTATTTAGCTTACTTTCTGTAGGAAGGATCCAGGCAGACCTTCTGCTTACAACTCTGAGGCAACACTGTCAAGTGGAGTCCATCAACTTTTACTCAAAGAACCTGTAGGCAACCATTTACTCAAAAAGAGACAAAAGAAATGAGCCCGGCCTGTGTCACAGAAGCATGCTCATGACTTCTCTTGAAGGCCAGAAGGCTCAGAT